>CM067362.1:2854080-2996580 GCA_034401795.1 Chaetoderma sp. LZ-2023a
CGCATGACACGTGTGTTTGAGTCTGCAATCATGGTTTCCTGACCACTGAGTAGCTATGGTTATGCACTGATGAGTCTGCAATCAGTTTCCTGACTACTCAGTCGCTATGGTCATGTACTGATGAGTCTGAAATCAGGGTTAGCTGACTACTCTCAGTAGCTATGTTCATGTACTGATAAGTCTGCAATCATTGTTTCCTGACCACTCAGTAGCTATGGTCATGTACTGATGAGTCTGCAATCATGGTTTCCTGGCTACTCAGTAGCTATGGTCATGTACTGATGAGTCTGCAATCATGGTGTCCTGCCTACTCAGTAGCTATGTTCAAGTACCGATGAGTCTGCAATCAGGTTTTTCTGACTACTGAGTAGCTATGGTCATGCACTTCTGAGTCTGCAATCATGGTTTCCTGACTACTCAGTAGCTATGGTCATGCACTGATGAGTCTGCAATCAGAGTTTCCTGACTACTCAGTCGCTATGGTCAAGTACTGATGAGTCTGCAACCATGGTTTCCTGACTACTCTCAGTAGCTATGTTCATGTACTGATGAGTCTGCAATCAGGTTTTCCTGACTACTCAGTAACTATGGTCATGTACTGATAAGTCTGTACTCCTGGTTTCCTAACTACTGAGTAGCTATGGTCATGTAGTGATAAGTCTGCAATCATGGTTTCCTGACTACTGAGTAGCTATGGTCATGTACTGATGAGTCTGCAACCATGGTTTCCTGACTACTCTCAGTAGCTTTGTTCATGTACTGATGAGTCTGCAATCTGGTTTCCTGACTACTGAGTAGCTATGTTCATGTACTGATGAGTCTGCAATCATGGTTTCCTGACCACTGAGTAGCTATGGTTATGCACTGATGAGTCTGCAATCAGTTTCCTGACTACTCAGTCGCTATGGTCAAGTACTGATGAGTCTGAAATCAGGGTTAGCTGACTACTCTCAGTAGCTATGTTCATGTACTGATAAGTCTGCAATCATTGTTTCCTGACCACTCAGTAGCTATGGTCATGTACTGATGAGTCTGCAATCATGGTTTCCTGGCTACTCAGTAGCTATGGTCATGTACTGATGAGACCGCAATCATGGTGTCCTGCCTACTCAGTAGCTATGTTCATGTACCGATGAGTCTGCAATCAGGTTTTTCTGACTACTGAGTAGCTATGGTCATGCACTTCTGAGTCTGCAATCATGGTTTCCTGACTACTCAGTAGCTATGGTCATGCACTGATGAGTCTGCAATCAGAGTTTCCTGACTACTCAGTCGCTATGGTCATGTACTGATGAGTCTGCAACCATGGTTTCATGACTACTCTCAGTAGCTATGTTCATGTACTGATGAGTCTGCAATCATGGTTTCCTGACTACTGAGTAGCTATGTTCATGTACTGATGAGTCTGCAATCATGGTAACCTGACTAATCTCAGTAGCTATGTTCATGTACTGATGAGTCTACAACCATGGTTTCCTGACTACTGAGTAGCTATGTTCATGTACTGATGAGTCTGCAATCATGGTTTCCTGACCACTGAGTAGCTATGGTTATGCACTGATGAGTCTGCAATCAGTTTCCTGACTACTCAGTCGCTATGGTCATGTACTGATGAGTCTGAAATCAGGGTTAGCTGACTACTCTCAGTAGCTATGTTCATGTACTGATAAGTCTGCAATCATTGTTTCCTGACCACTCAGTAGCTATGGTCATGTACTGATGAGTCTGCAATCATGGTTTCCTGGCTACTCAGTAGCTATGGTCATGTACTGATGAGTCTGCAATCATGGTGTCCTGCCTACTCAGTAGCTATGTTCAAGTACCGATGAGTCTGCAATCAGGTTTTTCTGACTACTGAGTAGCTATGGTCATGCACTTCTGAGTCTGCAATCATGGTTTCCTGACTACTCAGTAGCTATGGTCATGCACTGATGAGTCTGCAATCAGAGTTTCCTGACTACTCAGTCGCTATGGTCATGTACTGATGAGTCTGCAACCATGGTTTCCTGACTACTCTCAGTATCTATGTTCATGTACTGATGAGTCTGCAATCATGGTTTCCTAACTACTGAGTAGCTATGTTCATGCACTGATGAGTCTGCAATCAGAGTTTCCTGACTATTCAGTCGCTATGGTCATGTACTGATGAGTCTGCAACCATGGTTTCCTGACTACTCTCAGTAGCTATGTTCATGTACTGATGAGTCTGCAATCAGGTTTTCCTGACTACTCAGTAACTATGGTCATGTACTGATAAGTCTGTAATCCTGGTTTCCTGACTACTGAGTAGCTATGTTCATGTACTGATAAGTCTGCAATCATGGTTTCCTGACTACTGAGTAGCTTTGGTCATGCACCGATGAGTCTGCAATCAGAGTTTCCTGACTACTCAGTCGCTATGGTCATGTACTGATGAGTCTGCAACCATGGTTTCCTGACTACTCTCAGTAGCTATGTTCATGTATTGATAAGTCTGCAATCATTGTTTCCTGACCACTCAGTCGCTATGGTCATGTACTGATGAGTCTGAAATCAGGGTTAGCTGACTACTCTCAGTAGCTATGTTCATGTACTGATAAGTCTGCAATCATTGTTTCCTGATCACTCAGTAGCTATGGTCATGTACTGATGAGTCTGCAATCATGGTTTCCTGGCTACTCAGTAGCTATGGTCATGTACTGATGAGTCTGCAATCAGGTTTTCCTGACTACTGAGTAGCTATGGTCATGCACTTCTGAGTCTGCAATCATGGTTTCCTGACTACTCAGTAGCTATGGTCATGCACTGATGAGTCTGCAATCAGGTTTTCCTTACTACTGAGTAGCTATGGTCATGTACTTCTGAGTCTGCAATCATAGTTTCCTGACTACTCAGTCGCTATGGTCATGTACTGATGAGTCTGCAACCATGGTTTCCTGAATACTCTCAGTAGCTATGTCCATGTACTGATGAGTCTGCAATCATGGTTTCCTGACTACTGAGTAGCTATGTTCATGTACTGATGAGTCTGCAACCATGGTATCCTGACTAATCTCAGTAGCTATGTTCATGTACTGATAAGTCTGCAATCATTGTTTCCTGACTACTCAGTAGCTATGGTCATGTACTGATGAGTCTGCAATCATGCTTTCCTGGCTACTCAGTAGCTATGGTCATGTAAAGATGAGTCTGCAATCATGCTTTCCTGGCTACTCAGTAGCTATGTTCATGTACTGATGAGTCTGCAATCATGGTATCCTGACTAATCTCAGTAGCTATGTTCATGTAATGATAAGTCTGCAATCATTGTTTCCTGACTACTCAGTAGCTATGGTCATGTACTGATGAGTCTGCAATCAGGGTTTCCTGACTACTCAGTAGCTATGGTCATGTACTGATGAGTCTGAAATCAGGGTTACCTGACTACTCTCAGTAGCTATGTTCATGTACTGATGCGTCTGCAATCATGGTATCCTGACTAATCTCAGTAGCTATGTTCATGTACTGATAAGTCTGCAATCCTGGTTTCCTGACTACTCAGTAGCTATGTTCATGTACTGATGACTCTGCAATCAGGTTTTCCTGACTACTGAGTAGCTATGGTCATGCACTGATGAGTCTGCAATCATGGTTTTCTGACTACTCAGTAGCTATGCTCATGTACTGATGAGCCTGCAATCGTGGTTTCCTGACTACTCAGTAGCTATGTTCATGTACTGATGAGTCTGCAATCATGGTATCCTGACTAATCTCAGTAGCTATGTTCATGTACTGATAAGTCTGCAATCATTCTTTCCTGACTACTCAGTAGCTATGGTCATGTACTGATGAGTCTGCAATCAGGGTTTCCTGACTACTCAGTAGCTATGGTCATGTACTGGTGAGTCTGCAATCAGGTTTTCCTGACTACTCAGTAGCTATGGTCATCCCTGATGAGTCTGCAATCAGAGTTTCCTGACTACTCAGTCGCTATGGTCATGTACTGAGGAGTCTGCACCCATGGTTTCCTGACTACGCTCAGTAGCTATGTTTATGTACTGATGAGTCTGCAATCATGGTTTCCTGACTACTGAGTAGCTATGTTCATGTACTGATGAGTCAGCAATCATGGTTTCCTGACCACTGAGTAGCTATGGTTATGCACTGATGAGTCTGCAATCAGTTTCCTGACTACTCAGTCGCTATGGTCATGTACTGATGAGTCTGCAACCATGGTTTCCTGACTACTCTCAGTAGCTATGTTCATGTACTGATGAGTCTGCAATCAGGTTTTCCTGACTACTCAGTAACTATGGTCATGTACTGATAAGTCTGTACTCCTGGTTTCCTGACTACTGAGTAGCTATGGTCATGTACTGATAAGTCTGCAATCATAGTTTCCTGACTACTGAGTAGCTATGGTCATGCACCGATGAGTCTGCAATCAGAGTTTCCTGACTACTCAGTCGCTATGGTCATGTACTGATGAGTCTGCAACCATGGTTTCCTGACTACTCTCAGTAGCTATGTTCATGTACTGATAAGTCTGCAATCATGGTTTCCTGACTACTGAGTAGCTATGTTCATGTACTGATGAGTCTACAATCATGGTTTCCTGACCGCTGATTAGCTATGGTTATGCACTGATGAGTCTGAAATCAGGGTTAGCTGACTACTCTCAGTAGCTATGTTCATGTATTGATAAGTCTGCAATCATTGTTTCCTGACCACTCAGTCGCTATGGTCATGTACTGATGAGTCTGAAATCAGGGTTAGCTGACTACTCTCAGTAGCTATGTTCATGTACTGATAAGTCTGCAATCATTGTTTCCTGACCACTCAGTAGCTATGGTCATGTACGGATGAGTCTGCAATCATGGTTTCCTGGCTACTCAGTAGCTATGGTCATGTAGTGATGAGTCTGCAATCAGGTTTTCCTGACTACTGAGTAGCTATGGTCATGCACTTCTGAGTCTGCAATCATGGTTTCCTGACTACTCAGTAGCTATGGTCATGCACTGATGAGTCTGCAATCAGGTTTTCCTGACTACTGAGTAGCTATGGTCATGCACTTCTGAGTCTGCAATCATGGTTTCCTGACTACTCAGTCGCTATGGTCATGTACTGATGAGTCTGCAACCATGGTTTCCTGACTACTCTCAGTAGCTATGTCCATGTACTGATGAGTCTGCAATCATGGTTTCCTGACTACTGAGTAGCTATGTTCATGTACTGATGAGTCTGCAATCATGGTATCCTACCTAATCTCAGTAGCTATGTTCATGTACTGATAAGTCTGCAATCATTGTTTCCTGACTACTCAGTAGCTATGGTCATGTACTGATGAGTCTGCAATCATGCTTTCCTGGCTACTCAGTAGCTATGTTCATGTACTGATGAGTCTGCAATCATGTTATCCTGACTAATCTCAGTAGCTATGTTCCTGTACTGATAAGTCTGCAATCATTGTTTCCTGACTACTCAGTAGCTATGGTCATGTACTGATGAGTCTGCAATCAGTTTCCTGACTACTCCGTCGCTATGGTCATGTACTGATGAGTCTGCAACCATGGTTTCCTGACTACTCTCAGTAGCTATGTTCATGTACTGATGAGTCTGCAATCAGGTTTTCCTGACTACTCAGTAACTATGGTCATGTACTGATAAGTCTGTACTCCTGGTTTCCTGACTACTGAGTAGCTATGGTCATGTACTGATAAGTCTGCAATCATGGTTTCCTGACTACTGAGTAGCTATGGTCATGCACCGATGAGTCTGCAATCAGAGTTTCCTGACTACTCAGTCGCTATGGTCATGTACTGATGAGTCTGCAACCATGGTTTCCTGACTACTCTCAGTAGCTATGTTCATGTACTGATAAGTCTGCAATCATGGTTTCCTGACTACTGAGTAGCTATGTTCATGTACTGATGAGTCTACAATCATGGTTTCCTGACCGCTGATTAGCTATGGTTATGCACTGATGAGTCTGAAATCAGGGTTAGCTGACTACTCTCAGTAGCTATGTTCATGTATTGATAAGTCTGCAATCATTGTTTCCTGACCACTCAGTCGCTATGGTCATGTACTGATGAGTCTGAAATCAGGGTTAGCTGACTACTCTCAGTAGCTATGTTCATGTACTGATAAGTCTGCAATCATTGTTTCCTGACCACTCAGTAGCTATGGTCATGTACGGATGAGTCTGCAATCATGGTTTCCTGGCTACTCAGTAGCTATGGTCATGTAGTGATGAGTCTGCAATCAGGTTTTCCTGACTACTGAGTAGCTATGGTCATGCACTTCTGAGTCTGCAATCATAGTTTCCTGACTACTCAGTAGCTATGGTCATGCACTGATGAGTCTGCAATCAGGTTTTCCTGACTACTGAGTAGCTATGGTCATGCACTTCTGAGTCTGCAATCATGGTTTCCTGACTACTCAGTCGCTATGGTCATGTACTGATGAGTCTGCAACCATGGTTTCCTGACTACTCTCAGTAGCTATGTCCATGTACTGATGAGTCTGCAATCATGGTTTCCTGACTACTGAGTAGCTATGTTCATGTACTGATGAGTCTGCAATCATGGTATCCTGACTAATCTCAGTAGCTATGTTCATGTACTGATAAGTCTGCAATCATTGTTTCCTGACTACTCAGTAGCTATGGTCATGTACTGATGAGTCTGCAATCATGCTTTCCTGGCTACTCAGTAGCTATGTTCATGTACTGATGAGTCTGCAATCATGTTATCCTGACTAATCTCAGTAGCTATGTTCCTGTACTGATAAGTCTGCAATCATTGTTTCCTGACTACTCAGTAGCTATGGTCATGTACTGATGAGTCTGCAATCAGGGTTTTCTGACTACTCAGTAGCTATGGTCATGTACTGATGAGTCTGAAATCAGGGTTACCTGACTACTCTCAGTAGCTATGTTCATGTACTGATGAGTCTGCAATCATGGTATCCTGACTAATCTCAGTAGCTATGTTCATGTACTGATAAGTCTGCAATCAGGTTTTCCTGACTACTGAGTAGCTATGGTCATGCACTGATGAGTCTGCAATCATGGTTTTCTGACTACTCAGTAGCTATGCTCATGTACTGATGAGCCTGCAATCGTGGTTTCCTGACTACTCAGTAGCTATGTTCATGTACTGATGACTCTGCAATCAGGTTTTCCTGACTACTGAGTAGCTATGGTCATGCACTGATGAGTCTGCAATCATGGTTTTCTGACTACTCAGTAGCTATGCTCATGTACTGATGAGCCTGCAATCGTGGTTTCCTGACTACTCAGTAGCTATGTTCATGTACTGGTGAGTCTGCAATCAGGTTTTCCTGACTACTCAGTAGCTATGGCCATGCACTGATGAGTCTGCAATCAGAGTTTCCTGACTACTCAGTCGCTATGGTCATGTACTGAGGAGTCTGCACCCATGGTTTCCTGACTACGCTCAGTAGCTATGTTTATGTACTGATGAGTCTGCAATCATGGTTTCCTGACTACTGAGTAGCTATGTTCATGCACTGATGAGTCTGAAATCAGGGTTACCTGACTACTCTCAGTAGCTATGTTCATGTACTGATGAGTTTGCAATCATGGTATCCTGACTAATCTCAGTAGCTATGTTCATGTACTGATAAGTCTGCAATCCTGGTTTCCTGACTACTCAGTAACTATGTTTATGTACTGATGACTCTGCAATCAGGTTTTCCTGACTACTGAGTAGCTATGGTCATGCACTGATGAGTCTGCAATCATGGTTTTCTGACTACTCAGTAGCTATGCTCATGTACTGATGAGCCTGCAATCGTGGTTTCCTGTCTACTCAGTAGCTATGTTCATGTACTGGTGAGTCTGCAATCAGGTTTTCCTGACTACTCAGTAACTATGGTCATGTACTGATAAGTCTGTACTCCTGGTTTCCTGACTACTGAGTAGCGATGGTCATGTACTGATAAGTCTGCAATCATGGTTTCCTGACTACTGAGTAGCTATGGTCATGCACCGATGAGTCTGCAATCAGAGTTTCCTGACTACTCAGTCGCTATGGTCATGTACTGTTGAGTCTGCAACTATGGTTTCCTGACTACTCTCAGTAGCTATGTTCATGTACTGATGAGTCTGCAATCATGATTTCCTGACTACTGAGTAGCTATGTTCATGTACTGATGAGTCTACAATCATGGTTTCCTGACCACTGAGTAGCTATGGTTATGCACTGATGAGTCTGCAATCAGTTTCCTGACTACTCAGTCGCTATGGTCATGTACTGATGAGTCGCAAATCAGGGTTAGCTGACTACTCTCAGTAGCTATGTTCATGTACTGATAAGTCTGCAATCATTGTGTCCTGACTACTCAGTAGCTATGGTCATGTACTGATGAGTCTGCAATCATGGTTTCCTGGCTACTAAGTAGCTATGGTCATGTACTGATGAGTCTGCAATCATGGTGTCCTGCCTACTCAGTAGCTATGTTCATGTACTGATGAGTCTGCAATCAGGTTTTCCTGACTACTGAGTAGCTATGGTCATGCACTTCTGAGTCTGCAATCATGGTTTCCTGACTACTCAGTAGCTATGGTCATGCACTGATGAGTCTGCAATCAGAGTTTCCTGACTACTCAGTCGCTATGGTCATGTACTGAGGAGTCTGCACCCATGGTTTCCTGACTACGCTCAGTAGCTATGTTTATGTACTGATGAGTCTGCAATCATGGTTTCCTGACTACTGAGTAGCTATGTTCATGTACTGATGAGTCTGCAATCATGGTTTCCTGACCACTGAGTAGCTATGGTTATGCACTGATGAGTCTGCAATCAGTTTCCTGACTACTCAGTCGCTATGGTCATGTACTGATGAGTCTGAACTCAGGGTTACCTGACTACTCTCAGTAGCTATGTTCATGTACTGATGAGTCTGCAATCATGGTATCCTGACTAATCTCAGTAGCTATGTTCATGTACTGATAAGTCTGCAATCATTGTTTCCTGACTACTCAGTAGCTATGGTCATGTACTGATGAGTCTGCAATCATGGTTTCCTGGCTACTCAGTAGCTATGGTCATGTACTGATGAGTCTGCAATCATGGTGTCATGACTACTCAGTAGCTATGTTCATGCACTTCTGAGTCTGCAATCATGGTTTCCTGACTACTCAGTAGCTATGGTCATGCACTGATGAGTCTGCAATCAGGGTTTTCTGACTACTCAGTAGCTATGGTCATGTACTGATGAGTCTGAAATCAGGGTTACCTGACTACTCTCAGTAGCTATGTTCATGTACTGATGAGTCTGCAATCATGGTATCCTGACTAATCTCAGTAGCTATGTTCATGTACTGATAAGTCTGCAATCCTGGTTTCCTGACTACTCAGTAGCTATGTTCATGTACTGATGACTCTGCAATCAGGTTTTCCTGACTACTGAGTAGCTATGGTCATGCACTGATGAGTCTGCAATCATGGTTCTCTGACTACTCAGTAGCTATGCTCATGCACTGATGAGCCTGCAATCGTGGTTTCCTGACTACTCAGTAGCTATGTTCATGTACTGGTGAGTCGGCAATCAGGTTTTCCTGACTACTCAGTAGCTATGGTCATGCACTGATGAGTCTGCAATCAGAGTTTCCTGACTACTCAGTCGCTATGGTCATGTACTGAGGATTCTGCACCCATGGTTTCCTGACTACGCTCAGTAGCTATGTTTATGTACTGATGAGTCTACAATCATGGTTTCCTGACTACTGAGTAGCTATGTTCATGTACTGATGAGTCTGAAATCAGGGTTACCTGACTACTCTCAGTAGCTATGTTCATGTACTGATGAGTCTGCAATCATGGTATCCTGACTAATCTCAGTAGCTATGTTCATGTACTGATAAGTCTGCAATCCTGGTTTCCTGACTACTCAGTAGCTATGTTCATGTACTGATGACTCTGCAATCAGGTTTTCCTGACTACTGAGTAGCTATGGTCATGCACTGATGAGTCTGCAATCATGGTTTTCTGACTACTCAGTAGCTATGCTCATGTACTGCTGAGCCTGCAATCGTGGTTTCCTGTCTACTCAGTAGCTATGTTCATGTACTGGTGAGTCTGCAATCAGGTTTTCCTGACTACTCAGTAACTATGGTCATGTACTGATAAGTCTGTACTCCTGGTTTCCTGACTACTGAGTAGCGATGGTCATGTACTGATAAGTCTGCAATCATTGTTTCCTGACTACTCAGTAGCTATGGTCATGTACTGATGAGTCTGCAATCATGGTTTCCTGGCTACTCAGTAGCTATGGTCATGTACTGATGAGTCTGCAATCATGGTGTCATGACTACTCAGTAGCTATGTTCATGCACTTCTGAGTCTGCAATCATGGTTTCCTGACTACTCAGTAGCAATGGTCATGCACTGATGAGTCTGCAATCAGAGTTTCCTGACTACTCAGTCGCTATGGTCATGTACTGATGATTCTGAAATCAGGGTTACCTGACTACTCTCAGTAGCTATGTTCATGTACTGGTGAGTCTGCAACCATGGTTTCCTGACTACTCAGTAGCTATGTTCATGTACTGATGACTCTGCAATCAGGATTTCCTGACTACTGAGTAGCTATGGCCATGCACTGATGAGTCTGCAATCATGGTTTTCTGACTACTCAGTAGCTATGCTCATGTACTGATGAGCCTGCAATCGTGGTTTCCTGACTACTCAGTAGCTATGTTCATGTACTGGAGAGTCTGCAATCAGGTTTTCCTGACTACTCAGTAACTATGGTCATGTACTGATAAGTCTGTACTCCTGGTTTCCTGACTACTGAGTAGCTATGGTCATGTACTGATAAGTCTGCAATCATGGTTTCCTGACTACTGAGTAGCTATGGTCATGCACCGATGAGTCTGCAATCAGAGTTTCCTGACTACTCAGTCGCTATGGTCATGTACTGTTGAGTCTGCAACTATGGTTTCCTGACTACTCTCAGTAGCTATGTTCATGTACTGATGAGTCTGCAATCAGGTTTTCCTGACTACTCAGTAACTATGGTCATGTACTGATAAGTCTGTACTCCTGGTTTCCTGACTACTGAGTAGCTATGGTCATGTACTGATAAGTCTGCAATCATGGTTTCCTGACTACTGAGTAGATATGGTCATGCACCGATGAGTCTGCAATCAGAGTTTCCTGACTACTCAGTCGCTATGGTCATGTACTGATGAGTCTGCAACTATGGTTTCCTGACTACTCTCAGTAGCTATGTTCATGTATTGATGAGTCTGCAATCATGATTTCCTGACTACTGAGTAGCTATGTTCATGTACTGATGAGTCTGCAATCATGCTTTCCTGACCACTGTGTAGCTATGGTTATGCACTGATGAGTCTGCAATCAGTTTCCTGACTACTCAGTCGCTATGGTCATGTACTGATGAGTCTGAAATCAGGGTTAGCTGACTACTCTCAGTAGCTATGTTCATGTACTGATAAGTCTGCAATCATTGTTTCCTGACTACTCAGTAGCTCTGGTCATGTACTGATGAGTCTGCAATCATGGTTTCCTGGCTACTAAGTAGCTATGGTCATGTACTGATGAGTCTGCAATCATGTTGTCCTGCCTACTCAGTAGGTATGTTCATGTACTGATGAGTCTGCAATCAGGTTTTCCTGACTACTGAGTAGCTATGGTCATGCACTTCTGAGTCTGCAATCATGGTTTCCTGACTACTCAGTAGCTATGGTCATGCACTGATGAGTCTGCAATCAGAGTTTCCTGACTACTCAGTCGCTATGGTCATGTACTGATGAGTCTGCAACCATGGTTTCCTGACTACTCACAGTAGCTATGTTCATGTACTGATGAGTCTGCAATCAGGTTTTCCTGACTACTCAGTAACTATGGTCATGTACTGATAAGTCTGTACTCCTGGTTTCCTGACTACTGAGTAGCTATGGTCATGTACTGATAAGTCTGCAATCATGGTTTCCTGACTACTGAGTAGCTATAGTCATGCACCGATGAGTCTGCAATCAGAGTTTCCTGACTACTCAGTCGCTATGGTCATGTACTGATGAGTCTGCAACTATGGTTTCCTGACTACTCTCAGTAGCTATGTTCATGTACTGATGAGTCTGCAATCATGATTTCCTGACTACTGAGTAGCTATGTTCATGTACTGATGAGTCTGCAATCATGGTTTCCTGACCACTGAGTAGCTATGGTTATGCAATGATGAGTCTGCAATCAGTTTCCTGACTACTCAGTCGCTATGGTCATGTACTGATGAGTCTGAAATCAGGGTTAGCTGACTACTCTCAGTAGCTATGTTCATGTACTGATAAGTCTGCAGTCATGGTGTCCTGCCTACTCAGTAGCTATGTTCATGTACTGATGAGACTGCAATCAGGTTTTCCTGACTACTGAGTAGCTATGGTCATGCACTTCTGAGTCTGCAATCATGGTTTCCTGACTACTCAGTAGCTATGGTCATGCACTGATGAGTCTGCAATCAGAGTTTCCTGACTACTCAGTCGCTATGGTCATGTACTGATGAGTCTGCAACCATGGTTTCCTGACTACTCACAGTAGCTATGTTCATGTACTGATGAGTCTGCAATCATGGTTTCCTGACTACTGAGTAGCTATGTTCATGTACTGATGAGTCTGCAATCATGGTATCCTGACTAACCTCAGTAGCTATGTTCATGTACTGATAAGTCTGCAATCATTGTTTCCTGACTACTCAGTAGCTATGGTCATGTACTGATGAGTCTGCAATCGTGGTTTCCTGGCTACTCAGTAGCTATGGTCATGTACTGATGAGTCTGCAATCATGGTGTCCTGCCTACTCAGTAGCTATGTTCATGTACTGATGAGTCTGCAATCAGGTTTTCCTGACTACTGAGTAGCTATGGTCATGCACTTCTGAGTCTGCAATCATGGTTTCCTGACTACTCAGTAGCTATGGTCATGCACTGATGAGTCTGCAATCAGAGTTTCCTGACTACTCAGTCGCTATGGTCATGCACTGATGAGTCTGCAACCATGGTTTCCTGACTACTCTCAGTAGCTATGTTCATGTACTGATGAGTCTGCAATCATGGTTTCCTGACTACTGAGTAGCTATGTTCATGTACTGATGCGTCTGCAATCATGGTATCCTGACTAATCTCAGTAGCTATGTTCATGTACTGATAGGTCTGCAATCATTGTTTCCTGACTACTCAGTAGCTATGGTCATGTACTGATGAGTCTGCAATCATGGTTTCCTGGCTACTCAGTAGGTATGGTCATGTACTGATGAGTCTGCAATCATGGTGTCCTGCCTACTCAGTAGCTATGTTCATGTACTGATGAGCCTGCAATCAGGTTTTCCTGACTACTCAGTAGCTATGGTCATGCACTAATGAGTCTGCAATCAGAGTTTCCTGACTACTCAGTCGCTATGGTCATGTACTGATGAGTCTGCAACCATGGTTTCCTGACTACTCTCAGTAGCTATGTTCATGTACTGATGAGTCTGCAATCATGGTTTCCTGACTACTGAGTAGCTATGTTCATGTACTGATGAGTCTGCAATCATGGTTTCCTGACCACTGAGTAGCTATGGTTATGCACTGATGAGTCTGCAATCAGTTTCCTGACTACTCAGTCGCTATGGTCATGTACTGATGAGTCTGAAATCAGGGTTACCTGACTACTCTCAGTAGCTATGTTCATGTACTGATGAGTCTGCAATCATGGTATCCTGACTAATCTCAGTAGCTATGTTCATGTACTGATAAGTCTGCAATCATTGTTTCCTGACTACTACAGTAGCTATGGTCATGTACTGATGAGTCTGCAATCATTGTTTACTGGCTACTCAGTAGCTATGGTCATGTACTGATGAGTCTGCAATCATGGTGTCCTGCCTACTGAGTAGCTATGTTCATGTACTGATGAGTCTGCAATCAGGTTTTCCTGACTAGTGAGTAGCTATGGTCATGCACTTCTGAGTCTGCAATCAGAGTTTCCTGACTACTCAGTCGCTATGGTCATGAACTGATGAGTCTGCAACCATGGTTTCCTGACTACTCTCAGTAGCTATGGTCATGCACTGATGAGTCTGCAATCAGAGTTTCCTGACTACTCAGTCGCTATGGTCATGTACTGATGAGTCTGCAACCATGGTTTCCTGACTACTCTCAGTAGCTATGTTCATGTACTCATGAGTCTGCAATCATGGTTTCCTGACTACTGAGTAGCTATGTTCATGTACTGATGAGTCTGCAATCATGGTTTCCTGACCACTGAGTAGCTATGGTTATGCACTGATGAGTCTGCAATTAGTTTCCTGACTACTCAGTCGCTATGGTCATGTACTGATGAGTCTGAAATCAGGGTTACCTGACTTCTCTCAGTAGCTATGTTCATGTACTGATGAGTCTGCAATCATGGTATCCTGACTAATCTCAGTAGCTATGCTCATGTACTGATCAGTCTGCAATCATTGTTTCCTGACTACTCAGTAGCTATGGTCATGTACTGATGAGTCTGCAATCATGGTTTCCTGACTACTGAGTAGCTATGTTCATGTACTGATGAGTCTGCAATCATGGTTTCCTGACCACTGAGTATCTATGGTTATGCACTGATGAGTCTGCAATCAGTTTCCTGACTACTCAGTCGCTATGGTCATGTACTGATGAGTCTGAAATCAGGGTTACCTGACTACTCTCAGTAGCTATGTTCATGTACTGATGAGTCTGCAATCATGGTATCCTGACTAATCTCAGTAGCTATGTTCATGTACTGATAAGTCTGCAATCATTGTTTCCTATCTACTCAGTAGCTATGGTCATGTACTGATGAGTCTGCAATCATGGTTTCCTGGCTACTCAGTAGCTATGGTCATGTACTGATGAGTCTGCAATCATGGTGTCCTGACTACTCTCATTAGCTATGTTCATGTACTGATGAGTGTGCAATCATGGTTTCCTGACTACTGAGTAGCTATGTTCATGTACTGATGAGTCTGCAATCATGGTTTCCTGACCACTGAGTAGCTATGGTTATGCACTGATGAGTCTGCAATCAGTTTCCTGACTACTCAGTCGCTATGGTCATGTACTGATGAGTCTGAAATCAGGGTTACCTGACTTCTCTCAGTAGCTATGTTCATGTGCTGATGAGTCTGCAATCATGGTATCCTGACTAATCTCAGTAGCTATGCTCATGTACTGATAAGTCTGCAATCATTGTTTCCTGACTACTCAGTAGCTATGGTCATGTACTGATGAGTCGGCAATCATGGTTTCCTGACTACTCAGTAGCTATGGTCATGTACTGATGAGTCCGCAATCATGGTTTCCTGGCTACTCAGTAGCTATGGTCATGTACTGATGAGTCTGCAATCATGGTGTCCTGCCTACTCAGTAGCTATGTTCATGTACTGATGAGTCTGCAATCAGGTTTTCCTGACTACTCAGTAGCTATGGTCATGCACTAATGAGTCTGCAATCAGGGTTTCCTGACTACTCAGTCGCTATGGTCATGTACTGATGAGTCTGCAACCATGGTTTCCTGACTACTCTCAGTAGCTATGTTCATGTACTGATGAGTCTGCAATCATGGTTTCCTGACAACTGAGTAGCTATGTTCATGCACTTCTGAGTCTGCAATCATGGTTTCCTGACTACTCAGTAGCTATGGTCATGCACTGATGAGTCTGCAATCAGAGTTTCCTGACTACTCAGTCGCTATGGTCATGTACTGATGCGTCTGCAATCATGGTATGCTGACTAATCTCAGTAGCTATGTTCATGTACTGATAAGTCTGCAATCATTGTTTCCTGACTACTCAGTAGCTATGGTCATGTACTGATGAGTCTGCAATCATGGTTTCCTGGCTACTCAGTAGCTATGGTCATGTACTGATGAATCTGCAATCATGGTGTCCTGCCTACTCAGTAGCTATGTTCATGTACTGATGAGTCTGCAATCAGGTTTTCCTGACTACTCAGTAGCTATGGTCATGCACTAATGAGTCTGCAATCAGAGTTTCCTGACTACTCAGTCGCTATGGTCATGTACTGATGAGTCTGCAACCATGGTTTCCTGACTACTCTCAGTAGCTATGTTCATGTACTGATGAGTCTGCAATCATGGTTTCCTGACTACTGAGTAGCTATGTTCATGTACTGATGAGTCTGCAATCATGGTTTCCTGACCACTGAGTAGCTATGGTTATGCACTGATGAGTCTGCAATCAGTTTCCTGACTACTCAGTCGCTATGGTCATGTACTGATGAGTCTGAAATCAGGGTTACCTGACTACTCTCAGTAGCTATGTTCATGTACTGATGAGTCTGCAATCATGGTATCCTGACTAATCTCAGTAGCTATGTTCATGTACTGATAAGTCTGCAATCATTGTTTCCTGACTACTACAGTAGCTATGGTCATGTACTGATGAGTCTGCAATCATTGTTTACTGGCTACTCAGTAGCTATGGTCATGTACTGATGAGTCTGCAATCATGGTGTTCTGCCTACTGAGTAGCTATGTTCATGTACTGATGAGTCTGCAATCAGGTTTTCCTGACTAGTGAGTAGCTATGGTCATGCACTTCTGAGTCTGCAATCAGAGTTTCCTGACTACTCAGTCGCTATGGTCATGAACTGATGAGTCTGCAACCATGGTTTCCTGACTACTCTCAGTAGCTATGGTCATGCACTGATGAGTCTGCAATCAGAGTTTCCTGACTACTCAGTCGCTATGGTCATGTACTGATGAGTCTGCAACCATGGTTTTCTGACTACTCTCAGTAGCTATGTTCATGTACTCATGAGTCTGCAATCATGGTTTCCTGACTACTGAGTAGCTATGTTCATGTACTGATGAGTCTGCAATCATGGTTTCCTGACCACTGAGTAGCTATGGTTATGCACTGATGAGTCTGCAATTAGTTTCCTGACTACTCAGTCGCTATGGTCATGTACTGATGAGTCTGAAATCAGGGTTACCTGACTTCTCTCAGTAGCTATGTTCATGTACTGATGAGTCTGCAATCATGGTATCCTGACTAATCTCAGTAGCTATGCTCATGTACTGATCAGTCTGCAATCATTGTTTCCTGACTACTCAGTAGCTATGGTCATGTACTGATGAGTCTGCAATCATGGTTTCCTGACTACTGAGTAGCTATGTTCATGTACTGATGAGTCTGCAATCATGGTTTCCTGACCACTGAGTATCTATGGTTATGCACTGATGAGTCTGCAATCAGTTTCCTGACTACTCAGTCGCTATGGTCATGTACTGATGAGTCTGAAATCAGGGTTACCTGACTACTCTCAGTAGCTATGTTCATGTACTGATGAGTCTGCAATCATGGTATCCTGACTAATCTCAGTAGCTATGTTCATGTACTGATAAGTCTGCAATCATTGTTTCCTATCTACTCAGTAGCTATGGTCATGTACTGATGAGTCTGCAATCATGGTTTCCTGGCTACTCAGTAGCTATGGTCATGTACTGATGAGTCTGCAATCATGGTGTCCTGACTACTCTCAGTAGCTATGTTCATGTACTGATGAGTGTGCAATCATGGTTTCCTGACTACTGAGTAGCTATGTTCATGTACTGATGAGTCTGCAATCATGGTTTCCTGACCACTGAGTAGCTATGGTTATGCACTGATGAGTCTGCAATCAGTTTCCTGACTACTCAGTCGCTATGGTCATGTACTGATGAGTCTGAAATCAGGGTTACCTGACTTCTCTCAGTAGCTATGTTCATGTGCTGATGAGTCTGCAATCATGGTATCCTGACTAATCTCAGTAGCTATGCTCATGTACTGATAAGTCTGCAATCATTGTTTCCTGACTACTCAGTAGCTATGGTCATGTACTGATGAGTCTGCAATCATGGTTTCCTGACTACTCAGTAGCTATGGTCATGTACTGATGAGTCCGCAATCATGGTTTCCTGGCTACTCAGTAGCTATGGTCATGTACTGATGAGTCTGCAATCATGGTGTCCTGCCTACTCAGTAGCTATGTTCATGTACTGATGAGTCTGCAATCAGGTTTTCCTGACTACTCAGTAGCTATGGTCATGCACTAATGAGTCTGCAATCAGGGTTTCCTGACTACTCAGTCGCTATGGTCATGTACTGATGAGTCTGCAACCATGGTTTCCTGACTACTCTCAGTAGCTATGTTCATGTACTGATGAGTCTGCAATCATGGTTTCCTGACTACTGAGTAGCTATGTTCATGCACTTCTGAGTCTGCAATCATGGTTTCCTGACTACTCAGTAGCTATGGTCATGCACTGATGAGTCTGCAATCAGAGTTTCCTGACTACTCAGTCGCTATGGTCATGTACTGATGCGTCTGCAATCATGGTATGCTGACTAATCTCAGTAGCTATGTTCATGTACTGATAAGTCTGCAATCATTGTTTCCTGACTACTCAGTAGCCATGGTCATGTACTGATGAGTCTGCAATCATGGTTTCCTGGCTACTCAGTAGCTATGGTCATGTACTGATGAGTCTGCAATCATGGTGTCCTGCCTACTCAGTAGCTATGTTCATGTACTGATGAGTCTGCAATCAGGTTTTCCTGACTACTCAGTAGCTATGATCATGCACTAATGAGTCTGCAATCAGAGTTTCCTGACTACTCAGTCGCTATGGTCATGTACTGGTGAGTCTGCAATCATGGTGTCCTGACTACTCTCAGTAGCTATCTTCATGTACTGATGAGTGTGCAATCATGGTTTCCTGACTACTGAGTAGCTATGTTCATGTACTGATGAGTCTGCAATCATGGTTTCCTGACCACTGAGTAGCTATGGTTATGCACTGATGAGTCTGCAATCAGTTTCCTCACTACTCAGTCGCTATGGTCATGTACTGATGAGTCTGAAATCAGGGTTACCTGACTTCTCTCAGTAGCTATGTTCATGTGCTGATGAGTCTGCAATCATGGTATCCTGACTAATCTCAGTAGCTATGCTCATGTACTGATAAGTCTGCAATCATTGTTTCCTGACTACTCAGTAGCTATGGTCATGTACTGATGAGTCTGCAATCATGGTTTCCTGACCACTGAGTATCTATGGTTATGCACTGATGAGTCTGCAATCAGTTTCCTGACTACTCAGTCGCTATGGTCATGTACTGATGAGTCTGAAATCAGGGTTACCTGACTACTCTCAGTAGCTATGTTCATGTACTGATGAGTCTGCAATCATGGTATCCTGACTAATCTCAGTAGCTATGTTCATGTACTGATAAGTCTGCAATCATTGTTTCCTATCTACTCAGTAGCTATGGTCATGTACTGATGAGTCTGCAATCATGGTTTCCTGGCTACTCAGTAGCTATGGTCATGTACTGATGAGTCTGCAATCATGGTGTCCTGACTACTCTCAGTAGCTATGTTCATGTACTGATGAGTGTGCAATCATGGTTTCCTGACTACTGAGTAGCTATGTTCATGTACTGATGAGTCTGCAATCATGGTTTCCTGACCACTGAGTAGCTATGGTTATGCACTGATGAGTCTGCAATCAGTTTCCTGACTACTCAGTCGCTATGGTCATGTACTGATGAGTCTGAAATCAGGGTTACCTGACTTCTCTCAGTAGCTATGTTCATGTGCTGATGAGTCTGCAATCATGGTATCCTGACTAATCTCAGTAGCTATGCTCATGTACTGATAAGTCTGCAATCATTGTTTCCTGACTACTCAGTAGCTATGGTCATGTACTGATGAGTCTGCAATCATGGTTTCCTGACTACTCAGTAGCTATGGTCATGTACTGATGAGTCCGCAATCATGGTTTCCTGGCTACTCAGTAGCTATGGTCATGTACTGATGAGTCTGCAATCATGGTGTCCTGCCTACTCAGTAGCTATGTTCATGTACTGATGAGTCTGCAATCAGGTTTTCCTGACTACTCAGTAGCTATGGTCATGCACTAATGAGTCTGCAATCAGGGTTTCCTGACTACTCAGTCGCTATGGTCATGTACTGATGAGTCTGCAACCATGGTTTCCTGACTACTCTCAGTAGCTATGTTCATGTACTGATGAGTCTGCAATCATGGTTTCCTGACTACTGAGTAGCTATGTTCATGCACTTCTGAGTCTGCAATCATGGTTTCCTGACTACTCAGTAGCTATGGTCATGCACTGATGAGTCTGCAATCAGAGTTTCCTGACTACTCAGTCGCTATGGTCATGTACTGATGCGTCTGCAATCATGGTATGCTGACTAATCTCAGTAGCTATGTTCATGTACTGATAAGTCTGCAATCATTGTTTCCTGACTACTCAGTAGCTATGGTCATGTACTGATGAGTCTGCAATCATGGTTTCCTGGCTACTCAGTAGCTATGGTCATGTACTGATGAGTCTGCAATCATGGTGTCCTGCCTACTCAGTAGCTATGTTCATGTACTGATGAGTCTGCAATCAGGTTTTCCTGACTACTCAGTAGCTATGATCATGCACTAATGAGTCTGCAATCAGAGTTTCCTGACTACTCAGTCGCTATGGTCATGTACTGGTGAGTCTGCAATCATGGTGTCCTGACTACTCTCAGTAGCTATGTTCATGTACTGATGAGTGTGCAATCATGGTTTCCTGACTACTGAGTAGCTATGTTCATGTACTGATGAGTCTGCAATCATGGTTTCCTGACCACTGAGTAGCTATGGTTATGCACTGATGAGTCTGCAATCAGTTTCCTCACTACTCAGTCGCTATGGTCATGTACTGATGAGTCTGAAATCAGGGTTACCTGACTTCTCTCAGTAGCTATGTTCATGTGCTGATGAGTCTGCAATCATGGTATCCTGACTAATCTCAGTAGCTATGCTCATGTACTGATAAGTCTGCAATCATTGTTTCCTGACTACTCAGTAGCTATGGTCATGTACTGATGAGTCTGCAATCATGGTTTCCTGACTACTGAGTAGCTATGTTCATGTATTGATGAGTCTGCAATCATGGTATCCTGACTAATCGCAGTAGCTATGTTCATGTACTGATAAGTCTGCAATCATTGTTTCCTGACTACTCAGTAGCTATGGTCATGTACTGATGAGTCCGCAATCATGGTTTCCTGGCTACTCAGTAGCTATGGTCATGTACTGATGAGTCTGCAATCATGGTGTCCTGCCTACTCAGTAGCTATGTTCATGTACTGATGCGTCTGCAATCAGGTTTTCCTGACTACTCAGTAGCTATGGTCATGCACTAATGAGTCTGCAATCAGGGTTTCCTGACTACTCAGTCGCTATGGTCATGTACTGATGAGTCTGCAACCATGGTTTCCTGACTACTCTCAGTAGCTATGTTCATGTACTGATGAGTCTGTAATCCTGGTTTCCTGACTACTGAGTAGCTAGGTTCATGTACTGATGAGTCTGCAATCATGGTTTCCTGACCATTGAGTAGCTATGGTTATGCACTGATGAGTCCACAATCAGTTTCCTGACTACTCAGTCGCTATGGTCATGTACTGATGAGTCTGAAATCAGGGTTACCTGACTACTCTCAGTAGCTATGTTCATGTACTGATGAGTCTGCAATCATGGTATCCTGACTAATCTCAGTAGCTATGTTCATGTACTGATAAGACTGCAATCATTGTTTCCTGACTACTCAGTAGCTATGGTCATGTACTGATGAGTCTGCAATCATGGTTTCCTGGCTACTCAGTAGCTATGGTCATGTACTGATGAGTCTGCAATCATGGTGTCCTGCCTACTCAGTAGCTATGTTCATGTACTGATGAGTCTGCAATCAGGTTTTCCTGACTACTGAGTAGCTATGGTCATGCACTTCTGAGTCTGCAATCATGGTTTCCTGACTACTCAGTAACTATGGTCATGCACTGATGAGTCTGCAATCAGAGTTTCCTGACTACTCAGTCGCTATGGTCATGTACCGATGAGTCTGCAACCATGGTTTCCTGACTACTCTCAGTAGCTATGTTCGTGTACTGGTGAGTCTGCAACCATGGTTTCCTGACTACTGAATAGCTATGTTCCTGTACTGATGAGTCTGCAATCATGGTATCCTGACTAACCTCAGTAGCTATGTTCATGTACTGATAAGTCTGCAATCATTGTTTCCTGACTACTCAGTAGCTATGGTCATGTACTGATGAGTCTGCAATCGTGGTTTCCTGGCTACTCAGTAGCTATGGTCATGTACTGATGAGTCTGCAATCATGGTGTCCTGCCTACTCAGTAGATATGTTCATGTACTGATGAGTCTGCAATCAGGTTTTCCTGACTACTGAGTAGCTATGGTCATGCACTTCTGAGTCTGCACTCATGGTTTCCTGACTACTCAGTAGCTATGGTCATGCACTGATGAGTCTGCAATCAGAGTTTCCTGACTACTCAGTCGCTATGGTCATGTACTAATGAGTCTGCAACCATGGTTTCCTGACTACTCTCAGTAGCTATGTTCATGTACTGATGAGTCTGCAATCATGGTTTCCTGACTACTG
Organism: Chaetoderma sp. LZ-2023a; assembly: GCA_034401795.1. Lineage (NCBI taxonomy): Eukaryota > Metazoa > Mollusca > Caudofoveata > Chaetodermatida > Chaetodermatidae > Chaetoderma > Chaetoderma sp. LZ-2023a. Next base: position 2,876,557 of record CM067362.1, read on the forward strand.
AGTAGCTATGTTCATGTACTGATGCGTCTGCAATCATGGTATCCTGACTAATCTCAGTAGCTATGTTCATGTACTGATAAGTCTGCAATCATTGTTTCCTGACTACTCAGTAGCTATGGTCATGTACTGATGAGTCTGCAATCATGGTTTCCTGGCTACTCAGTAGCTATGGTCATGTACTGATGAGTCTGCAATCATGGTGTCCTGCCTACTCAGTAGCTATGTTCATGTACTGATGAGTCTGCAATCAGGTTTTCCTGACTACTGAGTAGCTATGGTCATGCACTTCTGAGTCTGGACTCATGGTTTCCTGACTACTCAGTAGCTATGGTCATGCACTGATGAGTCTGCAATCAGAGTTTCCTGACTACTCAGTCGCTATGGTCATGTACTGATGAGTCTGCAACCATGGTTTCCTGACTACTCTCAGTAGCTATGTTCATGTACTGATGAGTCTGCAATCATGGTTTCCTGACTACTGAGTAGCTATGTTCATGTACTGATGCGTCTGCAATCATGGTATCCTGACTACTCAGTAGCTATGGTCATGTACTGATGAGTCTGCAATCATGGTTTCCTGGCTACTCAGTAGCTATGGTCATGTACTGATGAGTCTGCAATCATGGTGTCCTGCCTACTCAGTAGCTATGTTCATGTACTGATGAGTCTGCAATCAGGTTTTCCTGACTACTCAGTAGCTATGATCATGCACTAATGAGTCTGCAATCAGAGTTTCCTGACTACTCAGTCCCTATGGTCATGTACTGGTGAGTCTGCAATCAGAGTTTCCTGACTACTCAGTCGCTATGGTCATGTACTGATGAGTCTGCAACCATGGTTTCCTGACTACTCTCAGTAGCTATGTTAATGTACTGATGAGTCTGCAATCATGGTTTCCTGACTACTGAGTAGCTATGGTCATGTACTGATGAGTCTGCAATCGTGGTTTCCTGCCTACTCAGTAGCTATGATCATGCACTAATGAGTCTGCAATCAGAGTTTCCTGACTACTCAGTCGCTATGGTCATGTACTGATGAGTCTGCAACCATGGTTTCCTGACTACTCTCAGTAGCTATGTTCATGTACTGATGAGTCTGCAATCATGGTTTCCTGACTACTGAGTAGCTATGTTCATGTACTGATGAGTCTGCAATCATGGTTTCCTGACCACTGAGTAGCTATGGTTATGCACTGATGAGTCTGCAATCAGTTTCCTGACTACTCAGTCGCTATGGTCATGTACTGATGAGTCTGCAACCATGGTTTCCTGACTACTCTCAGTAGCTATGTTCATGTACTGATGAGTCTGCAATCATGGTTTCCTGACTACTGAGTACCTATGTTCATGTACTGATGAGTCTGCAATCATGGTTTCCTGACCACTGAGTAGCTATGGTTATGCACTGATGAGTCTGCAATCAGTTTCCTAACTACTCAGTCGCTATGGTCATGTAGTGATGAGTCTGAAATCAGGGTTACCTGACTACTCTCAGTAGCTATGTTCATGTACTGATGAGTCTGCAATCATGGTATCCTGACTACTCTCAGTAGCTATGTTCATGTACTGATGAGTCTGCAATCATGGTATCCTGACTAATCTCAGTAGCTATGTTCATGTACTGATAAGTCTGCAATCATTGTTTCCTGACTACTCAGTAGCTATGGTCATGTACTGATTAGTCTGAAATCAGGGTTACCTGACTACTCTCAGTAGCTATGTTCATGTACTGATGAGTCTGCAATCATGGTATCCTGACTAATCTCAGTAGCTATGTTCATGTACTGATAAGTCTGCAATCATTGTTTCCTGACTACTCAGTAGCTATGGTCATGTACTGATGAGTCTGCAATCGTGGTTTCCTGGCTACTCAGTAGCTATGGTCATGTACTGATGAGTCTGCAATCATGGTGTCCTGCCTACTCAGTAGATATGTTCATGTACTGATGAGTCTGCAATCAGGTTTTCCTGACTACTGAGTAGCTATGGTCATGCACTTCTGAGTCTGCACTCATGGTTTCCTGACTACTCAGTAGCTATGTTCATGTACTGATGCGTCTGCAATCATGGTATCCTGACTACTCAGTAGCTATGGTCATGTACTGATGAGTCTGCAATCATGGTTTCCTGGCTACTCAGTAGCTATGGTCATGTACTGATGAGTCTGCAATCATGGTGTCCTGCCTACTCAGTAGCTATGTTCATGTACTGATGAGTCTGCAATCAGGTTTTCCTGACTGCTCATTAGCTATGATCATGCACTAATGAGTCTGCAATCAGAGTTTCCTGACTACTCAGTCGCTATGGTCATGTACTGGTGAGTCTGCAATCAGAGTTTCCTGACTACTCAGTCGCTATGGTCATGTACTGATGAGTCTGCAACCATGGTTTCCTGACTACTCTCAGTAGCTATGTTCATGTACTGATGAGTCTGCAATCATGGTTTCCTGACTACTGAGTAGCTATGGTCATGTACTGATGAGTCTGCAATCGTGGTTTCCTGGCTACTCAGTAGCTATGGTCATGTACTGATGAGTCTGCAATCATGGTGTCCTGCCTACTCAGTAGCTATGATCATGCACTAATGAGTCTGCAATCAGAGTTTCCTGACTACTCAGTCGCTATGGTCATGTACTGATGAGTCTGCAACCATGGTTTCCTGACTACTCTCAGTAGCTATGTTCATGTACTGATGAGTCTGCAATCATGGTTTCCTGACTACTGAGTAGCTATGTTCATGTACTGATGAGTCTGCAATCATGGTTTCCTGACCACTGAGTAGCTATGGTTATGCACTGATGAGTCTGCAATCAGTTTCCTGACTACTCAGTCGCTATAGTCATGTAGTGATGAGTCTGAAATCAGGGTTACCTGACTACTCTCAGTAGCTATGTTCATGTACTGATGAGTCTGCAATCATGGTATCCTGACTAATCTCAGTAGCTATGTTCATGTACTGATAAGTCTGCAATCATTGTTTCCTGACTACTCAGTAGCTATGGTCATGTACTGATTAGTCTGAAATCAGGGTTACCTGACTACTCTCAGTAGCTATGTTCATGTACTGATGAGTCTGCAATCATGGTATCCTGACTAATCTCAGTAGCTATGTTCATGTACTGATAAGTCTGCAATCATTGATTCCTGAATACTCAGTAGCTATGGTCATGTACTGATGAGTCTGCAATCATGGTTTCCTGGCTACTCAGTAGCTATGATCATGTACTGATGAGTCTGCAATCATGGTGTCCTGCCTACTCAGTAGCTATGTTCATGTACTGATGAGTCTGCAATCAGGTTTTCCTGACTACTGAGTAGCTATGGTCATGCACTTCTGAGTCTGCAATCATGGTTTCCTGACTACTCAGTAACTATGGTCATGCACTGATGAGTCTGCAATCAGAGTTTCCTGACTACTCAGTCGCTATGGTCATGTACTGATGAGTCTGCAACCATGGTTTCCTGACTACTCAGTCGCTATGGTCATGTACTGATGAGTCTGCAACCATAGTTTCCTGACTACTCTCAGTAGCTATGTTCTTGTACTGATGAGTCTGCAATCATGGTTTCCTGACTACTGAGTAGCTATGTTCATGTACTGATGAGTCTGCAATCATGGTTTCCTGACCACTGAGTAGCTATGGTTATGCACAGATGAGTCTGCAATCAGTTTCCTGACTACTCAGTCGCTATGGTCATGTACTGATGAGTCTGAAATCAGGGTTACCTGACTTCTCTCACTAGCTATGTTCATGTACTGATGAGTCTGCAATCATGGTATCCTAACTAATCTCAGTAGTTATGCTCATGTACTGATAAGTCTGCAATCATTGTTTCCTGACTACTCTCAGTAGCTATGTTCATGTACTGATGAGTCTGCAATCATGGTTTCCTGACTACTGAGTAGCTATGTTCATGTACTGATGCGTCTGCAATCATGGTATCCTGACTAATCTCAGTAGCTATGTTCATGTACTGATAAGTCTGAAATCATTGTTTCCTGACTACTCAGTAGCTATGGTCATGTACTGATGAGTCTGCAATCATGGTTTCCTGGCTACTCAGTAGCTATGATCATGTACTGATGAGTCTGCAATCATGGTGTCCTGCCTACTCAGTAGCTATGTTCATGTACTGATAAGTCTGCAATCAGGTTTTCCGGACTACTCAGTAGCTATGTTCATGTACTGATGAGTCTGCAATCAGGTTCTCCTGACTACTGAGTAGCTATGGTCATGCACTTCTGAGTCTGCAATCATGGTTTCCTGACTACTCAGTAACTATGGTCATGCACTGATGAGTCTGCAATCAGAGTTTCCTAACTACTCAGTCGCTATGGTCATGTACAGATGAGTCTGCAACCATGGTTTCCTGACTACTCTCAGTAGCTATGTTCATGTACTGGTGAGTCTGCAACCATGGTTTCCTGACTACTGAGTAGCTATGTTCCTGTACTGATGAGTCTGCAATCATGGTATCCTGACTAACCTCAGTAGCTATGTTCATGTACTGATAAGTCTGCAACCATTGTTTCCTGACTACTCAGTAGCTATGGTCATGTACTGATGAGTCTGCAATCGTGGTTTCCTGGCTACTCAGTAGCTATGGTCATGTACTGATGAGTCTGCAATCATGGTGTCCTGCCTACTCCGTAGCTATGTTCATGTACTGATGAGTCTGCAATCAGGTTTTCCTGACTACTGAGTAGCTATGGTCATGCACTTCTGAGTCTGCAATCATGGTTTCCTGACTACTCAGTAGCTATGGTCATGCACTGATGGGTCTGCAATCAGAGTTTCCTGACTACGCAGTCGCTATGGTCATGTACTGATGAGTCTGCAACCATGGTTTCCTGACTACTCTCAGTAGCTATGTTCATGTACTGATGAGTCTGCAATCATGGTTTCCTAACTACTGAGTAGCTATGTTCATGTACTGATGCGTCTGCAATCATGGTATCCTGACTACTCTCAATAGCTATGTTCATGTACTGATGAGCCTGCAATCATTGTTTCCTGACTACTCAGTAGCTATGGTCATGTACTGATGAGTCTGCAATCATGGTTTCCTGGCTACTCAGTAGCTATGGTCATGTACTGATGAGTCTGCAATCATGGTGTCCTGCCTACTCAGTAGCTATGGTCATGCACTAATGAGTCTGCAATCAGAGTTTCCTGACTACTCAGTAGCTATGGTCATGTACTGATGAGTCTGCAACCATGGTTTCCTGACTACTCTCAGTAGCTATGTTCATGTACTGATGAGTCTGCAATCATGGTTTCCTGACTACTGAGTAGCTATGTTCATGTACTGGTGAGTCTGCAATCATGGTTTCCTGACCACTGAGTAGCTATGGTTATGCACTGATGAGTCTGCAATCAGTTTCCTGACTACTCAGTCGCTATGGTCATGTACTGATGAGTCTGAAATCAGGGTTACCTGACTACTCTCAGTAGCTATGTTCATGTACTGATGAGTCTGCAATCATGGTATCCTGACTAATCTCAGTAGCTATGTTCATGTACTGATAAGTCTGCAATCATTGTTTCCTGAATACTCAGTAGCTATGGTCATGCACTTCTGAGTCTGCAATCATGGTTTCCTGACTACTCAGTAACTATGGTCATGCACTGATGAGTCTGCAATCAGAGTTTCCTGACTACTCAGTCGCTATGGTCATGTACTGATGAGTCTGCAACCATGGTTTCCTGACTACTCTCAGTAGCTATGTTCATGTACTGATGAGTCTGCAATCAGGTTTTCCTGACTACTGAGTAGCTATGGTCATGCTTCTGAGTCTGCAATCATGGTTTCCTGACTACTCAGTAGCTATGGTCATGCACTAATGAGTCTGCAATCAGAGTTTCCTGACTACTCAGTCGCTATGGTCATGTACTGATGTGTCTGCAACCATGGTTTCCTGACTACTCTCAGTAGCTATGTTCATGTACTGATGAGTCTGCAATCATGGTTTCCTGAGTACTGAGTAGCTATGTTCATGTACTGATGAGTCTGCAATCATGGTATTCTGACTAATCTCAGTAGCTATGTTCATGTACTGATAAGTCTGCAATCATTGTTTCCTGACTACTCTGTAGCTATGGTCATGTACTGATGAGTCTGCAATCATGGTTTCCTGGCTACTCAGTAGCTATGGTCATGTACTGATGAGTCTGCAATCATGGTGTCCTGCCTACTCAGTAGCTATGTTCATGTACTGATGAGTCTGCAATCAGGTTTTCCTGACTACTGTGTAGCTATGGTCATGCACTTCTGAGTCTGCAATCATGGTTTCCTGACTACTCAGTAACTATGGCCATGCACTGATGAGTCTGCAATCAGAGTTTCCTGATTACTCAGTCGCTATGGTCATGTACTGATGAGTCTGCAACCATGGTTTCCTGACTACTCTCAGTAGCTATGTTCATGTACTGGTGAGTCTGCAATCAGGTTTTCCTGACTACTGAGTAGCTATGGTCATGCACTTCTGAGTCTGCAATCATGGTTTCCTGACTACTCAGTAGCTATGGTCATGCACTAATGAGTCTGCAATCAGAGTTTCCTGACTACTCAGTCGCTATGGTCATGTACTGATGAGTCTGCAACCATGGTTTCCTGACTACTCTCAGTAGCTATGTTCATGTACTGATGAGTCTGCAATCATGGTTTCCTGACTACTGAGTAGCTATGTTCATGTACTGATGAGTCTGCAATCATGGTATTCTGACTAATCTCAGTAGCTATGTTCATGTACTGATAAGTCTGCAATCATTGTTTCCTGACTACTCTGTAGCTATGGTCATGTACTGATGAGTCTGCAATCATGGTTTCCTGGCTACTCAGTAGCTATGGTCATGTACTGATGAGTCTGCAATCATGGTGTCCTGCCTACTCAGTAGCTATGTTCATGTACTGATGAGTCTGCAATCAGGTTTTCCTGACTACTGAGTAGCTATGGTCATGCACTTCTGAGTCTGCAATCATGGTTTCCTGACTACTCAGTAACTATGGCCATGCACTGATGAGTCTGCAATCAGAGTTTCCTGATTACTCAGTCGCTATGGTCATGTACTGATGAGTCTGCAACCATGGTTTCCTGACTACTCTCAGTAGCTATGTTCATGTACTGGTGAGTCTGCAATCAGGTTTTCCTGACTACTGAGTAGCTATGGTCATGCACTTCTGAGTCTGCAATCATGGTTTCCTGACTACTCAGTAGCTATGGTCATGCACTAATGAGTCTGCAATCAGAGTTTCCTGACTACTCAGTCGCTATGGTCATGTACTGATGAGTCTGCAACCATGGTTCCTGACTACTCTCAGTAGCTATGTTCATGTACTGATGAGTCTGCAATCAACGGTTTCCTGACTACTGAGTAGCTATGTTCATGTACTGATGAGTCTGCAATCATGGTATTCTGACTAATCTCAGTAGCTATGTTCATGTATTGATAAGTCTGCAATCATTGTTTCCTGACTACTCAGTAGCTATGGTCATGTACTGATGAGTCTGCAATCATGGTTTCCTGGCTACTCAGTAGCTATGGTCATGTACTGATGAGTCTGCAATCATGGTGTCCTGCCTACTCAGTAGCTATGTTCATGTACTGATGAGTCTGCAATCAGGTTTTCCTGACTACTGAGTAGCTATAGTCATGCACTTCTGAGTCTGCAATCATGGTTTCCTGACTACTCAGTAGCTATGGTCATGCACTGATGAGTCTGCAATCAGAGTTTCCTGACTACTCAGTCGCTATGGTCATGTACTGATGAGTCTGAAATCAGGGTTACCTGACTACTCTCAGTAGCTATGTTCATGTACTGATGAGTCTGCAATCATGGTATCCTGACTAATCTCAGTAGCTATGTTCATGTACTGATAAGTCTGCAATCATTGTTTCCTGACTACTCAGTAGCTATGGTCATGTACTGATGAGTCCGCAATCATGGTTTCCTGGCTACTCAGTAGCTATGGTCATGTACTGATGAGTCTGCAATCATGGTGTCCTGCCTACTCAGTAGCTATGTTCGTGTACTGATGAGTCTGCAATCAGGTTTTCCTGACTACTCAGTAGCTATGGTCATGCACTAATGAGTCTGCAATCGGTGTTTCCTGACTACTCAGTCGCAATGGTCATGTACTGATGAGTCTGCAACCATGGTTTCCTGACTACTCTCAGTAGCTATGTTCATGTACTGATGAGTCTGCAATCATGGTTTCCTGACTACTGAGTAGCTATGTTCATGTACTGATGAGTCTGCAATCATGGTTTCCTGACCACTGAGTAGCTATGGTTATGCACTGATGAGTCCGCAATCAGTTTCCTGACTACTCAGTCGCTATGGTCATGTACTGATGAGTCTGAAATCAGGGTTACCTGACTACTCTCAGTAGCTATGTTCATGTACTGATGAGTCTGCAATCATGGTATCCTGACTAATCTCAGTAGCTATGTTCATGTACTGATAAGTCTGCAATCATCGTTTCCTGACTACTCAGTAGCTATGGTCATGTACTGATGAGTCTGCAATCATGGTTTCCTGGCTACTCAGTAGCTATGGTCATGTACTGATGAGTCTGCAATCATGGTGTCCTGCCTACTCAGTAGCTATGTTCATGTACTGATGAGTCTGCAATCAGGTTTTCCTGACTACTGAGTAGCTATGGTCATGCACTTCTGAGTCTGCAATCATGGTTTCCTGACTACTCAGTAACTATGGTGGTGCACTGATGAGTCTGCAATCAGAGTTTCCTGACTACTCAGTCGCTATGGTCATGTACTGATGAGTCTGCAACCATGATTTCCTGACTACTCTCAGTAGCTATGTTCATGTACTGATGAGTCTGCAATCAGGTTTTCCTGACTACTGAGTAGCTATGGTCATGCTTCTGAGTCTGCAATCATGGTTTCCTGACTACTCAGTAGCTATGGTCATGCACTAATGAGTCTGCAATCAGAGTTTCCTGACTACTCAGTCGCTATGGTCATGTACTGATGAGTCTGCAACCATGGTTTCCTGACTACTCTCAGTAGCTATGTTCATGTACTGATGAGTCTGCAATCATGGTTTCCTGACTACTCTCAGTAGCTATGTTCATGTACTGATGAGTCTGCAATCATGGTTTCCTGACTACTGAGTAGCTATGTTCATGTACTGATGAGTCTGCAATCATGGTTTCCTGACCACTGAGTAGCTATGGTTATGCACTGATGAGTCTGCAATCAGTTTCCTGACTACTCAGTCGCTATGGTCATGTAGTGATGAGTCTGAAATCAGGGTTACCTGACTACTCTCAGTAGCTATGTTCATGTACTGATGAGTCTGCAATCATGGTATCCTGACTAATCTCAGTAGCTATGTTCATGTACTGATAAGTCTGCAATCATTGTTTCCTGACTACTCAGTAGCTATGGTCATGTACTGATTAGTCTGAAATCAGGGTTACCTGACTACTCTCAGTAGCTATGTTCATGTACTGATGAGTCTGCAATCATGGTATCCTGACTAATCTCAGTAGCTATGTTCATGTACTGATAAGTCTGCAATCATTGATTCCTGACTACTCAGTAGCTATGGTCATGTACTGATGAGTCTGCAATCATGGTTTCCTGGCTACTCAGTAGCTATGATCATGTACTAATGAGTCTGCAATCATGGTGTCCTGCCTACTCAGTAGCTATGGCCATGCACTGATGAGTCTGCAATCAGAGTTTCCTGATTACTCAGTCGCTATGGTCATGTACTGATGAGTCTGCAACCATGGTTTCCTGACTACTCTCAGTAGCTATGTTCATGTACTGATGAGTCTGCAATCAGGTTTTCCTGACTACTGAGTAGCTATGGTCATGCACTTCTGAGTCTGCAATCATGGTTTCCTGACTACTCAGTAGCTATGGTCATGCACTAATGAGTCTGCAATCAGAGTTTCCTGACTACTCAGTCGCTATGGTCATGTACTGATGAGTCTGCAACCATGGTTTCCTGACTACTCTCAGTAGCTATGTTCATGTACTGATGAGTCTGCAATCAACGGTTTCCTGACTACTGAGTAGCTATGTTCATGTACTGATGAGTCTGCAATCATGGTATTCTGACTAATCTCAGTAGCTATGTTCATGTATTGATAAGTCTGCAATCATTGTTTCCTGACTACTCAGTAGCTATGGTCATGTACTGATGAGTCTGCAATCATGGTTTCCTGGCTACTCAGTAGCTATGGTCATGTACTGATGAGTCTGCAATCATGGTGTCCTGCCTACTCAGTAGCTATGTTCATGTACTGATGAGTCTGCAATCAGGTTTTCCTGACTACTGAGTAGCTATAGTCATGCACTTCTGAGTCTGCAATCATGGTTTCCTGACTACTCAGTAGCTATGGTCATGCACTGATGAGTCTGCAATCAGAGTTTCCTGACTACTCAGTCGCTATGGTCATGTACTGATGAGTCTGAAATCAGGGTTACCTGACTACTCTCAGTAGCTATGTTCATGTACTGATGAGTCTGCAATCATGGTATCCTGACTAATCTCAGTAGCTATGTTCATGTACTGATAAGTCTGCAATCATTGTTTCCTGACTACTCAGTAGCTATGGTCATGTACTGATGAGTCCGCAATCATGGTTTCCTGGCTACTCAGTAGCTATGGTCATGTACTGATGAGTCTGCAATCAGGTTTTCCTGACTACTCAGTAGCTATGGTCATGCACTAATGAGTCTGCAATCGGAGTTTCCTGACTACTCAGTCGCTATGGTCATGTACTGATGAGTCTGCAACCATGGTTTCCTGACTACTCTCAGTAGCTATGTTCATGTACTGATGAGTCTGCAATCATGGTTTCCTGACTACTGAGTAGCTATGTTCATGTACTGATGAGTCTGCAATCGTGGTTTCCTGACCACTGAGTAGCTATGGTTATGCACTGATGAGTCCGCAATCAGTTTCCTGACTACTCAGTCGCTATGGTCATGTACTGATGAGTCTGAAATCAGGGTTACCTGACTACTCTCAGTAGCTATGTTCATGTACTGATGAGTCTGCAATCATGGTATCCTGACTAATCTCAGTAGCTATGTTCATGTACTGATAAGTCTGCAATCATCGTTTCCTGACTACTCAGTAGCTATGGTCATGTACTGATGAGTCTGCAATCATGGTTTCCTGGCTACTCAGTAGCTATGGTCATGTACTGATGAGTCTGCAATCATGGTGTCCTGCCTACTCAGTAGCTATGTTCATGTACTGATGAGTCTGCAATCAGGTTTTCCTGACTACTGAGTAGCTATGGTCATGCACTTCTGAGTCTGCAATCATGGTTTCCTGACTACTCAGTAACTATGGTCATGCACTGATGAGTCTGCAATCAGAGTTTCCTGACTACTCAGTCGCTATGGTCATGTACTGATGAGTCTGCAACCATGGTTTCCTGACTACTCTCAGTAGCTATGTTCATGTACTGATGAGTCTGCAATCAGGTTTTCCTGACTACTGAGTAGCTATGGTCATGCTTCTGAGTCTGCAATCATGGTTTCCTGACTACTCAGTAGCTATGGTCATGCACTAATGAGTCTGCAATCAGAGTTTCCTGACTACTCAGTCGCTATGGTCATGTACTGATGAGTCTGCAACCATGGTTTCCTGACTACTCTCAGTAGCTATGTTCATGTACTGATGAGTCTGCAATCATGGTTTCCTGACTACTGAGTAGCTATGTTCATGTACTGATGAGTCTGCAATCATGGTATCCTGACTAATCTCAGTAGCTATGTTCATGTACTGATAAGTCTGCAATCATTGTTTCCTGACTACTCAGTAGCTATGGTCATGTACTGATGAGTCTGCAATCATGGTTTCCTGGCTACTCAGTAGCTATGGTCATGTACTGATGAGTCTGCAATCATGGTGTCCTGCCTACTCAGTAGCTATGTTCATGTACTGATGAGTCTGCAATCAGGTTTTCCTGACTACTGAGTAGCTATGGTCATGCACTTCTGAGTCTGCAATCATGGTTTCCTGACTACTCAGTAACTATGGCCATGCACTGATGAGTCTGCAATCAGAGTTTCCTGACTACTCAGTCGCTATGGTCATGTACTGATGAGTCTGCAACCATGGTTTCCTGACTACTCTCAGTAGCTATGTTCATGTACTGGTGAGTCTGCAATCAGGTTTTCCTGACTACTGAGTAGCTATGGTCATGCACTTCTGAGTCTGCAATCATGGTTTCCTGACTACTCAGTAGCTATGGTCATGCACTAATGAGTCTGCAATCAGAGTTTCCTGACTACTCAGTCGCTATGGTCATGTACTGATGAGTCTGCAACCATGGTTTCCTGACTACTCTCAGTAGCTATGTTCATGTACTGATGAGTCTGCAATCATGGTTTCCTGACTACTGAGTAGCTATGTTCATGTACTGATGAGTCTGCAATCATGGTATTCTGACTAATCTCAGTAGCTATGTTCATGTACTGATAAGTCTGCAATCATTGTTTCCTGACTACTCTGTAGCTATGGTCATGTACTGATGAGTCTGCAATCATGGTTTCCTGGCTACTCAGTAGCTATGGTCATGTACTGATGAGTCTGCAATCATGGTGTCCTGCCTACTCAGTAGCTATGTTCATGTACTGATGAGTCTGCAATCAGGTTTTCCTGACTACTGAGTAGCTATGGTCATGCCCTTCTGAGTCTGCAATCATGGTTTCCTGACTACTCAGTAACTATGGCCATGCACTGATGAGTCTGCAATCAGAGTTTCCTGATTACTCAGTCGCTATGGTCATGTACTGATGAGTCTGCAACCATGGTTTCCTGACTACTCTCAGTAGCTATGTTCATGTACTGATGAGTCTGCAATCAGGTTTTCCTGACTACTGAGTAGCTATGGTCATGCACTTCTGAGTCTGCAATCATGGTTTCCTGACTACTCAGTAGCTATGGTCATGCACTGATGAGTCTGCAATCAGAGTTTCCTAACTACTCAGTCGCTATGGTCATGTACTGATGAGTCTGCAACCATGGTTTCCTGACTACTCTCAGTAGCTATGTTCATGTACTGATGAGTCTGCAATCATGGTTTCCTGACTACTGAGTAGCTATGTTCATGTACTGATGAGTCTGCAATCATGGTATCCTGACTAACCTCAGTAGCTATGTTCATGTACTGATAAGTCTGCAATCATTGTTTCCTGACTACTCAGTAGCTATGGTCATGTACTGATGAGTCTGCAATCATGGTTTCCTGGCTACTCAGTAGCTATGGTCATGTACTGATGAGTCTGCAATCATGGTGTCCTGCCTACTCCGTAGCTATGTTCATGTACTGATGAGTCTGCAATCAGGTTTTCCTGACTACTGAGTAGCTATGGTCATGCACTTCTGAGTCTGCAATCATGGTTTCCTGACTACTCAGTAGCTATGGTCATGCACTGATGAGTCTGCAATCAGAGTTTCCTGACTACTCAGTCGCTATGGTCATGTACTGATGAGTCTGAAATCAGGGTTACCTGACTACTCTCAGTAGCTATGTTCATGTACTGATGAGTCTGCAATCATGGTTTCCTAACTACTGAGTAGCTATGTTCATGTACTGATAAGTCTGCAATCATTGTTTCCTGACTACTCAGTAGCTATGTTCATGTACTGATGAGTCCGCAATCATGGTTTCCTGACTACTCAGTAGCTATGGTCATGTACTGATGAGTCTGCAATCATGGTGTCCTGCCTACTCAGTAGCTATGGTCATGTACTGATGAGTCTGCAATCATGGTGTCCTGCCTACTCAGTAGCTATGGTCATGCACTAATGAGTCTGCAATCAGAGTTTCCTGACTACTCAGTAGCTATGGTCATGTACTGATGAGTCTGCAACCATGGTTTCCTGACTACTCTCAGTAGCTATGTTCATGTACTGATGAGTCTGCAATCATGGTTTCCTGACTACTGAGTAGCTATGTTCATGTACTGATGAGTCTGCAATCATGGTTTCCTGACCACTGAGTAGCTATGGTTATGCACTGATGAGTCTGCAATCAGTTTCCTGACTACTCAGTCGCTATGGTCATGTACTGATGAGTCTGAAATCAGGGTTACCTGACTACTCTCAGTAGCTATGTTCATGTACTGATGAGTCTGCAATCATGGTATCCTGACTAATCTCAGTAGCTATGTTCATGTACTGATAAGTCTGCAATCATTGTTTCCTGACTACTCAGTAGCTATGGTCATGCACTTCTGAGTCTGCAATCATGGTTTCCTGACTACTCAGTAACTATGGTCATGCACTGATGAGTCTGCAATCAGAGTTTCCTGACTACTCAGTCGCTATGGTCATGTACTGATGAGTCTGCAACCATGGTTTCCTGACTACTCTCAGTAGCTATGTTCATGTACTGATGAGTCTGCAATCAGGTTTTCCTGACTACTGAGTAGCTATGGTCATGCTTCTGAGTCTGCAATCATGGTTTCCTGACTACTCAGTAGCTATGGTCATGCACTAATGAGTCTGCAATCAGAGTTTCCTGACTACTCAGTCGCTATGGTCATGTACTGATGAGTCTGCAACCATGGTTTCCTGACTACTCTCAGTAGCTATGTTCATGTACTGATGAGTCTGCAATCATGGTTTCCTGACTACTGAGTAGCTATGTTCATGTACTGATGAGTCTGCAATCATGGTATTCTGACTAATCTCAGTAGCTATGTTCATGTACTGATAAGTCTGCAATCATTGTTTCCTGACTACTCAGTAGCTATGGTCATGTACTGATGAGTCTGCAATCATGGTTTCCTGGCTACTCAGTAGCTATGGTCATGTACTGATGAGTCTGCAATCATGGTGTCCTGCCTACTCAGTAGCTATGTTCATGTACTGATGAGTCTGCAATCAGGTTTTCCTGACTACTGAGTAGCTATGGTCATGCACTTCTGAGTCTGCAATCATGGTTTCCTGACTACTCAGTAGCTATGGTCATGCACTGATGAGTCTGCAATCAGAGTTTCCTGACTACTCAGTCGCTATGGTCATGTACTGATGAGTCTGCAACCATGGTTTCCTGACTACTCTCAGTAGCTATGTTCATGTACTGATGAGTCTGCAATCAGGTTTTCCTGACTAATCTCAGTAGCTATGGTCATGCACTTCTGAGTCTGCAATCATGGTTTCCTGACTACTCAGTAGCTATGGTCATGCACTAATGAGTCTGCAATCAGAGTTTCCTGACTACTCAGTCGCTATGGTCATGTACTGATGAGTCTGCAACCATGGTTTCCTGACTACTCTCAGTAGCTATGTTCATGTACTGATGAGTCTGCAATCATGGTTTCCTGACTACTGAGTAGCTATGTTCATGTACTGATGAGTCTGCAATCATGGTATTCTGACTAATCTCAGTAGCTATGTTCATGTACTGATAAGTCTGCAATCATTGTTTCCTGACTACTCAGTAGCTATGGTCATGTACTGATGAGTCTGCAATCATGGTTTCCTGGCTACTCAGTAGCTATGGTCATGTACTGATGAGTCTGCAATCATGGTGTCCTGCCTACTCAGTAGCTATGTTCATGTACTGATGAGTCTGCAATCAGGTTTTCCTGACTACTGAGTAGCTATGGTCATGCACTTCTGAGTCTGCAATCATGGTTTCCTGACTACTCAGTAACTATGGCCATGCACTGATGAGTCTGCAATCAGAGTTTCCTGATTACTCAGTCGCTATGGTCATGTACTGATGAGTCTGCAACCATGGTTTCCTGACTACTCTCAGTAGCTATGTTCATGTACTGGTGAGTCTGCAATCAGGTTTTCCTGACTACTGAGTAGCTATGGTCATGCACTTCTGAGTCTGCAATCATGGTTTCCTGACTACTCAGTAGCTATGGTCATGCACTAATGAGTCTGCAATCAGAGTTTCCTGACTACTCAGTCGCTATGGTCATGTACTGATGAGTCTGCAACCATGGTTTCCTGACTACTCTCAGTAGCTATGTTCATGTACTGATGAGTCTGCAATCATGGTTTCCTGACTACTGAGTAGCTATGTTCATGTACTGATGAGTCTGCAATCATGGTATTCTGACTAATCTCAGTAGCTATGTTCATGTATTGATAAGTCTGCAATCATTGTTTCCTGACTACTCAGTAGCTATGGTCATGTACTGATGAGTCTGCAATCATGGTTTCCTGGCTACTCAGTAGCTATGGTCATGTACTGATGAGTCTGCAATCATGGTGTCCTGCCTACTCAGTAGCTATGTTCATGTACTGATGAGTCTGCAATCAGGTTTTCCTGACTACTGAGTAGCTATAGTCATGCACTTCTGAGTCTGCAATCATGGTTTCCTGACTACTCAGTAGCTATGGTCATGCACTGATGAGTCTGCAATCAGAGTTTCCTGACTACTCAGTCGCTATGGTCATGTACTGATGAGTCTGAAATCAGGGTTACCTGACTACTCTCAGTAGCTATGTTCATGTACTGATGAGTCTGCAATCATGGTATCCTGACTAATCTCAGTAGCTATGTTCATGTACTGATAAGTCTGCAATCATTGTTTCCTGACTACTCAGTAGCTATGGTCATGTACTGATGAGTCCGCAATCATGGTTTCCTGGCTACTCAGTAGCTATGGTCATGTACTGATGAGTCTGCAATCATGGTGTCCTGCCTACTCAGTAGCTATGTTCGTGTACTGATGAGTCTGCAATCAGGTTTTCCTGACTACTCAGTAGCTATGGTCATGCACTAATGAGTCTGCAATCGGAGTTTCCTGACTACTCAGTCGCAATGGTCATGTACTGATGAGTCTGCAACCATGGTTTCCTGACTACTCTCAGTAGCTATGTTCATGTACTGATGAGTCTGCAATCATGGTTTCCTGACTACTGAGTAGCTATGTTCATGTACTGATGAGTCTGCAATCGTGGTTTCCTGACCACTGAGTAGCTATGGTTATGCACTGATGAGTCCGCAATCAGTTTCCTGACTACTCAGTCGCTATGGTCATGTACTGATGAGTCTGAAATCAGGGTTACCTGACTACTCTCAGTAGCTATGTTCATGTACTGATGAGTCTGCAATCATGGTATCCTGACTAATCTCAGTAGCTATGTTCATGTACTGATAAGTCTGCAATCATCGTTTCCTGACTACTCAGTAGCTATGGTCATGTACTGATGAGTCTGCAATCATGGTTTCCTGGCTACTCAGTAGCTATGGTCATGTACTGATGAGTCTGCAATCATGGTGTCCTGCCTACTCAGTAGCTATGTTCATGTACTGATGAGTCTGCAATCAGGTTTTCCTGACTACTGAGTAGCTATGGTCATGCACTTCTGAGTCTGCAATCATGGTTTCCTGACTACTCAGTAACTATGGTGGTGCACTGATGAGTCTGCAATCAGAGTTTCCTGACTACTCAGTCGCTATGGTCATGTACTGATGAGTCTGCAACCATGGTTTCCTGACTACTCTCAGTAGCTATGTTCATGTACTGATGAGTCTGCAATCAGGTTTTCCTGACTACTGAGTAGCTATGGTCATGCTTCTGAGTCTGCAATCATGGTTTCCTGACTACTCAGTAGCTATGGTCATGCACTAATGAGTCTGCAATCAGAGTTTCCTGACTACTGAGTAGCTATGTTCATGTACTGATGAGTCTGCAATCATGGTATTCTGACTAATCTCAGTAGCTATGTTCATGTACTGATAAGTCTGCAATCATTGTTTCCTGACTACTCTGTAGCTATGGTCATGTACTGATGAGTCTGCAATCATGGTTTCCTGGCTACTCAGTAGCTATGGTCATGTACTGATGAGTCTGCAATCATGGTGTCCTGCCTACTCAGTAGCTATGTTCATGTACTGATGAGTCTGCAATCAGGTTTTCCTGACTACTGAGTAGCTATAGTCATGCACTTCTGAGTCAGCAATCATGGTTTCCTGACTACTCAGTAGCTATGGTCATGCACTGATGAGTCTGCAATCAGAGTTTCCTGACTACTCAGTCGCTATGGTCATGTACTGATGAGTCTGAAATCAGGGTTACCTGACTACTCTCAGTAGCTATGTTCATGTACTGATGAGTCTGCAATCATGGTATCCTGACTAATCTCAGTAGCTATGTTCATGTACTGATAAGTCTGCAATCATTGTTTCCCGACTACTCAGTAGCTATGGTCATGTACTGATGAGTCTGCAATCATGGTGTCCTGACTACTCAGTAGCTATGTTCATGTACTGATGAGTCTGCAATCAGATTTTCCTGACTACTGAGTAGCTATGGTCATGCACTTCTGAGTCTGCAATCATGGTTACCTGACTACTCAGTAGCTATGGTCATGCACTGATGAGTCTGCAATCAGAGTTTCCTGACTACTCAGTCGCTATGGTCATGTACTGATGAGTCTGAAATCAGGGTTACCTGACTACTCTCAGTAGCTATGTTCATGTACTGATGAGTCTGCAATCATGGTATCCTGACTAATCTCAGTAGCTATGTTCATGTACTGATAAGTCTGCAATCATTGTTTCCTGACTACTCAGTAGCTAAGGTCATGTACTGATGAGTCTGCAATCATGGTTTCCTGACTACTCAGTAGCTATGGTCATGTACTGATGAGTCTGAAATCAGGGTTACCTGACTACTCTCAGTAGCTATGTTCATGTACTGATGAGTCTGCAATCATGGTTTCCTGACTACTGAGTAGCTATGTTCATGTACTGATGAGTCTGCAATCATGGTTTCCTGATCACTGAGTAGCTATGGTTATGCACTGATGAGTCCGCAATCAGTTTCCTGACTACTCAGTCGCTATGGTCATGTACTGATGAGTCTGCAATCATGGTATCCTGACTAATCTCAGTGGCTATGTTCATGTACTGATAAGTCTGCAATCATTGTTTCCTGACTACTCAGCAGCTATGGTCATGTACTGATGAGTCTGCAATCAGGGTTTCCTGACTACTCAGTAGCTATGTTCATGTACTAATGAGTCTGCAATCAGGTTTTCCTGACTACTGCGTAGCTATGGTCATGCACTTCTGAGTCTGCAATCATGGTTTCCTGACTACTCAGTAGCTATGGTCATGCACTGATGAGTCTGCAATCGGAGATTCCTGACTCCTCAGTCGCTATGGTCATGTACTGATGAGTCTGTAATCATGGTTTCCTGACTAATCTCAGTAGCTATGTTCATGTACTGATAAGTCTGCAATCATGGTTTCCTGACTACTCAGTAACTATGGTCATGTACTGATGAGTCTGCGATCAGGGTTCCTGTCTACTCAGTAGCTATGTTCATGTACTGATGAGTCTGCGATCAGGGTTTCCTGACTACTCAGTAGCTATGTTCATGTACTGATGAGTCTGCGATCAGGGTTTCCTGACTACTCAATACCGCGTACAGCCACCATATTACTGATTTTACCGCGACACCTTCCTTGTATGCTGCCAATCAAAGATTGGAACCAAACCTACGGCATATTGACCCACTCATCTGGCAATGCCTATCAAAGCTCCTGCAAGCATGTGGGCTGATCTGGTAGAGCTGAAATGGATGTTCATGGAAGGTCTCGAGCATTCTCAATTGTTTTCAAGTCTGGAGACCTAGCAGGTCTCGGTATGCTCGCTTTCCAGGTAGCGGTTAACCACATTTGCTCTGTGTAGCTGCGCATTATCATCCCTCAGGATGAACTCTCGCCCTATTGCAGCAGCATAGGGCCTGATAAAGATATCGTGAACTTTGTCCCTATACCGTACACCAGTCAGAGAGCCATTATGAATCTTGACCAAAGAGTCGAGTAAATCCATGCTCAGAGCATTCACATAGAACAATTATCCCCTACATCCAGCAACGAACCGCAGTATTGTATAACGTGGAAGTACATTGTGTGTTTGAGAATGGGTCTGAATGGCAGCTAAGTGGCGTATAGGATGACGTCATAATCATTACGTCATAAATAATTTTATTTGGCCAGTCTTCCACTCTCAGTGGTCCGACACGTTGTATGAATTGTATATCTCTACTATTTAATAAACATGCTGTTGAATATTTTGCAACTAATTTGACGAGCGAGGTGTGAGTGGAGCTTAGCTAGAGATGGGCGGGGCATAGCTAAAACTGAAACGGTCCATCGGAGTCAGGTGGTGGCGAGTCTTGATCCGGATGTCTGAACCTTAATCAGTAACTGATTACCTAGTAGAAGTAGTCATAAGACAAAAGTCAGAGCGGAATCACTGGAGTAATTGTTGTAATTCTGGAAGGCTTTGTTACGGATCAGTTAACCAGCTTTACCATCGCTGAATTCACCTTTCCAGAGTATCCATTCATCATCAGACCTCATATGACGTCATAATCAGCTCAGCGCGTGTATGATGACGTCATAATCATTACATCACAAAGGGTTCCATAGAGACAGTCACCAAATCTCAAATGGTCCGACACGTTGTATGAATTGTATATCTTTGTAATTCTTTGTTATTTAATAAACATGCTGTTGAATATTTTGAAACTAATTTGACTGGGCGCTGTTGCTGCCTTAGGCAGAAACAGCACCCAGTCAAATTAGTTTCAAAATATTCAACAGCTTACCTGTGTAGTTTTTTGGAAATGATGGTCAGGTGTTTAGCGATCGATCGATCCCAACACGAGCGAGGTGTGGGTGGAGCTTAGCTAGAGATGGGCGGGGCATAGCTAAAACCGGAAAGGTCCATTGGCGTCAGTATCGCAAATATCTGACGTCATAATCAAATACGTCACGTGGTAGCGGATGTCACAATCAAAATGCTTTTTAGCTCCCTCAGGAGAATTGAAAAGTTCACCACTAGTATAGGAACAGTATGTATTTGCTGAATTTACAATTTAATAAACATTATATTGAATATTTTGAAACTAATTTGTTGTTGAGTGAGAATAGTCCTCCAATAATTGTACTAATAAACATGAGTATGGGGGAGGGGTGGGGGGGGGGTGTAGGACACAGACACGATACATAAACATACATAACGTAACGCGTAAAATTAAATGATCAAACGATTAAAATACATGATTAGGATGATTATGTTCACATGTGCACAGATACATTAAAATTAAACACCCATAGTATATGAACCAGAAATAGAGAATATGGGTAGCTGTGGCAGCAGGTTAGAATCGTAACTTCTGCCACAGGGAGCACTGTAACATCGCAGTACAGCCAATGATAAGTTGAGCCAGTAGGCTTAAAACGGAAGACATCATATTCCGTATTGCTATATTTAATGTGGTAATAATACGCTATTTGATTTGGTTTAGACTGTCTGCCCCATATCTAAGCAGAACGGGACCTTGGGTAAACATGGATGTAGACCTCAGCGGCTATAGGTAAAGTATAACATATAAAATAATTTACATAAGCCCCTTATGCTGAGCCCCTTATGCTGAAATGGTGGTGTTGATATGTCAAACTTGATTGCTATGCGTTAGATTTCTCACTATTAAAGTATACTTAAATGCGTACCCACCTGCGTGCGCACGCAGGGGTGAGTAAGTCACTTGCAGGCTGACGTCACAATCAAAAATGCAATAAAAAATGACGTACCTAGCTCCGTCATGAACATTTGAAGTCCCCTGCCACATGTACGAGTAATGTGTAGGCCGTGTTCTCATTGGAGAGTTAATTGGGATTATTATTAATATAGCGGGCGCTATCGCATAGGAACGCAATTGTACATGGCGATTAATGCGAGTGTATGAACTCAAATGAAAGTAAACATCGCTTGACGTCATAATCGGGCTTCAAATAGGCCCCCTACTCTATAACAGCTCGCCCCTGACGTCATCGTCGGGCCTCAAATACACCATAACGGCTCGCCTATGACGTCATTGACGATCTCAAATACTCAATGGCGCCCTCCACCATTCGTTCTTCAGAAATCTCCCGACTACCATAGGAGATCGAGAAAGGTATCAGTATGTAGTAAGCATCTCATGTTTAGAACGAAGCCGCCCGTTACACAATCTGGCAACACGGAATCCCTGGTAACCGTTTCTATAGAAATCACATGATCTGTGACAGTATTTTGACAGCTGCAGACGGCATTTAATTTGATCAGAAAGGTAAAGTTAATTTACGAAATGGATAACTAACTACGATGAAATTATCACATTTGATTTAAATTTCGATGTTCCTGTGGTCAGTGTGGATAGTGGTGATGAGGAAGACAATACTAGAAATAGTCAGAACTCGGAACTAAATGATCGTCATCTTGACGATATGGTAACCGAATATAAATCAAGCAGTGCAATACGTTCTACAAACTGGGGTGTGACGAAGTTTCGTGAGTAGTGTGACAAACGAAACAAGGTAATCGATTTAGACAGCATTGACGTCCAGGAGCTGAGCATGGAATTGCATAAATTCTACGCCGAAGTGAAAGGCAAGAATGGCCAAACGTTAACCCCTAGTGCTTTGACGGGAATTCGTGCAGCGATGCATCAGCATTTAACATCACCGCCCCTGTCTCGTAACATCAACATTATCAATGACAAGGAATTCACGACCGCAAACCAAATGTTCACAGCAAAATGCAAACTGTATTATAAAGGTGACATGGACAAACTGTCAATGTACTTCTCGCAGTTCAGAACGGTCCCGACAGTGCTACTAGAGTATGTATGGTTCTCTCTGTGTTACTATTTTGGTAGGCGTGGACGCGAGGGCTGGAGAGTTCACTAAGACGTCGTTCGAGGCTAAAACTGATGACAAGGGTCGGGGATATATCACTTTTGCGGTAACAGAACAAACAAAAAAACTACCAAGGTGGACATAGGCAATGTGAACAAGACTATCCTGACCAAAGAATGTACGAGTGTTCAGGCAATTTAAACCCGGTCGAAGCAGTCAAACTATATGTTAGCAAACTAAATCCAAAATGTGGTGCCCTTTTCCAAACAGCGTATCAAACGTATACTGCCGATGGTCCGTGGTACAAAAATGAACCAATGGGTAAAAACATGTTGTCACAGATTATGCAACGTATATCTACAAAGGCTGGCTTGAGCGAGATCTACAACTGTCATTGTGTGCGCGCATCAACTATAACAACACTGTTTCAAGCTGGCATTGACTGCCGAATGATATGTACAGTGACAAAGCACAAAAATGAATCCAGTCTAAAACACTATATCGTTGACATGAGCTCGGAACAGAAAAAGAATTGTTCAGATGTCCTAAGCAGTCCATTTTCACATAACTCTAACGAGGAAAGCACCTGCTCCATCATGTCCCAGTCAACCGTAACTCGGACCGAAGCACAGGATATCAGAAATA
The DNA here is from genome assembly GCA_034401795.1 of Chaetoderma sp. LZ-2023a. Lineage (NCBI taxonomy): Eukaryota > Metazoa > Mollusca > Caudofoveata > Chaetodermatida > Chaetodermatidae > Chaetoderma > Chaetoderma sp. LZ-2023a. The sequence goes on from CM067362.1 coordinate 2,899,870, forward strand.
TCTTTTCAAATTGCAAAATGGAAAACTGTACCATAAATATTAATTGAATCGGATGCGTAGTATTCCGCATACTATGTTGAGTTTAAAATTATATTAAAAGTACTTCTCGTTAACTTACTTCTCTTACATTATTATTTATTATTATTATTATTATTATTATTATTATTATTATTATTATTATTATTATTATTATTATGCGTGTTTCATTCACTGCGTAGAATTTTTACGAAACGTAAAAATGTTTAAAGGGAACTGGAATTAACATTTCACCGGTATGTACGCATTCTCTTTTATGATAGGGATCAATTGTAGCTAAGTAAACATACACATACCAGTTTTCGTATGGCAGATATTGCATGCTTTCCAGTTGCAGTCTATCGTTATTCAGGCCTTGCGATTATGATGAACAATTGGCCAACAGCAGTAGTGATCAATAGATTCTTCAAACCGTACTTATTATTATGTTATCTATTTTGTTTACTGAACAGCAGTGTAATTAAAGCCTTTGTTTGACAGATTTGATTAGGAAAAATTTAATTTTCTCACAGATAATGTCCATTTGCAGACCAAGAGAAGACAATATTTGACAAATTTCGTATTAATGCCTTCAGGGAGTTCACTATCACTACACACACTCATTCTCATTCATTCTCATTCATTCTCTCTCTCCACATGTCTTGTGGCTCGTGCATTACATCTAGAATGTGCTTGATAGTTGCAGCTTGTCTCTCCCAAGGGGAATTAGCTGTAGTGGTTCAGCTCCACGGGATGCCAGAAAACAATGCACGTGTTACAGAAGACTCTCTCTCTCTCTCTCTCTCTCTCTCTCTCTCTCTCTCTCTCTCTCTCTCTCTCGCTCTCTCTCGATAATTGCAATGCCCCACCCCAGCATATTACTATAGTTGTAATGTAAAATGTGAATGACAGCCTTGCGGCATTGTGGTGATGATGCCATGTGAAAATATAAACAATATTGGCTGCTAATTCTGGCATTTTTCTGCAGAACTTTACCATTTTTTAAATGGACGCTGATAAAATCTGTCTGGAAATAGGTAAATTAGGTATGGAGAGTATGGAACTTCTGCAGAAGGCACATATGAACATCATTCTGGTGTTGAACGCAGTTTTATATTTAGATTTAGTGTTTTTACACATGAATGTGGTGTGTGCTATATTTCAGGTGTCGCATGCGAGGAAGTTGCTGACAGAGAACCATTGCCTGTTTCCAGTACAGCAAGCGCTGAAGATGAAGCAAGTGAAAGGCTGGATGTATCTATTGCTCTTATAACCACAGGGTCCATATAAGGATCATGAAAAGACTGGACAGTCCGAGAATTTGAAAAGAAAAACTCGTAAAAACTCTGCTTTTTCATATAATGTAAGTCATGGAAAAGTCATGAAAAATCAGAATACGACTCGTGTCAAGAATTTTGCTATAAAAATTGTCATGACAAAAAAACAAATGCAGGTGATAGACCTACCATTTGAATGCATCTAACATGTTTAGATTTCAAAGGTGTATGAACACTGTGACTATTATTATAACCACAACCAACCAGACTGTAGTTGTCTAACTCTTGGTCAGTTTCCATTTATATGTCAAGAGAAGACAATTTTTGGAAATTTACCACTCGAATGACTGAATCGGTAACAGACCCAGTCAACGTCTCCTGCAGATGGACTCTGATTCAATGGAACTCTTGCTTTTCTTGACTATTAAATGTTTGAACATGATTATAGTAACCATTTAAAGGTAATAATTTGTCAGAAAAACATACATTTTTTGCTTGATGATTGTCCAATTGCATGGCAAGAGACTGTTTTTTTGACAATTTTGCACTGGAAAGACTATCTCGGTAGCAGAACCAGTCTTTCAAGTGCTAAATTTTCAAAAATAGTCTTGCCCTGCAGGCCAGAGTATAATTTTGAAAATTTACCACTGGAATGATTGGCTCGATAGCCGAGCTAGTAATTCCATTGATAAATTTTCAAAAATAATCTCGGTCTGCAAATGGAGATTTAGGATAAGTACCCGTTTAAATGTCATACCTATGTGCCTTGAAAACTTATAAATATCAGGGGAAAAGACAGCGCAATGTCAGGGAATTTATACTTCAGTCCCTAAGAACAGTGAATCCTGTATATTGTTATAATGGCATAATAATGTCAATAATATGATGATGTCATGATAATAATCGAAATAAGAATATTAAATAATAATGATGGTGATGGTACTAGTGATTGTAATAATGATGATATTGATGTTTGTAATGATAATATGTACATAGTTATTTGTAAATATTGTTCATTTGGGTTTCCCATATGTGGCAATGTGACCTGAGTTTGTAAATAAATCGAAATTGGTATTTTAGTTGTAGTAATGGTATAATGCCATGATTATATACACCTGTGCAAAAGTTAAGCACCACCCTATTTTTACGCACATGCGAGGGTATATTCATGTGCTATGAAGAAAGCAATAGCATAAACATTTATGTACCCATCCATCTTAGTGCAAGAGGTAATAATGCAACTAGAGGAATGCTGATTATGATGGTGGGGAAACACTGTATGTTTTTGTTTGAACTTGAAAACGAGGCCTGAATATGGTTACGTTGACACAACTGACAACTATTGCCCTACAGTTGACACACGTGGCTAGATTGTCATTAATGGTGTCTGAAAACGAAGTTTAACATCTGTGCACGAGTTTGAGACTGTCATTATTAATACCGGGTATATCCACCTTGTGCCTGGATGACGGCCTGGACACGACGTCTCATGCTGGTCACCAACCGACTGATACGCCATTGTGGTATTCGTTGCCATTCAAGATGGAGTGCGTCTGTTAATTCCTGTAGGTTCTGCACAGAGGATCCCTCCTTCTCACCATGTTTCCCAGAATGTCCCAGATATGCTCAATAGGGTTCATGTCAGGGCTCCTTGCTGGCCATGGTAGGGTTTCGATGGCATTCTGGCGGAGGTATTCATGCACAGCTCTAGCACGATGTGGTCGGGCGTTGTCATCCATGAATATAGGGTGGGTTCCAGGTGCATGATTTACAAAATGAGGGACCACAACTCTATCCAGTATGGAATCTTGATATCTTTGTCCATTTAGTGTTCCAGGTACAGTCAACAGATCCAGCTCACAATCAAATGAGATGCACCCCCATATCATAACGGAACCTCCACCAAATGGAACTTCTTCCATGATGTTACGTTGGTCGTACGCCGTGCGTCTGGACCTCCATACACGAGTTCGACCATCTGTGGCATGAAGCAGGAACCGACTTTCATCGGACCAGTGTACCCGTCTCCAGGATCTCATGTTCCAGTGTCTTCTTTCGTTGCACCACCTCAGACGCTCCTCTTTGTGGTGTGCAGTGAGGAGAGGACGTCTGACAGGTCTCCTAGCTTTCATGCCAGCAGCATACAGTCTCCTTTTGACGGTAGACATTGACACTCTATTGCGCGTTTCCCATTGCTGGCTGAGCACTCTGCTGTTGGTGAATGGGGATCTCCTAACAAGGCGTACTAGGGCTCGATCATCACGGGCAGTAGTCTTCTTCGGTCTTCCAGATCTAGGCCTGTCCTTCACCTCGTTAGTTTGCCCATGTTTTGCAATCAAACGACTGATTACAGTATGGTTAATGTTCAGCTGTCTGCCAATCTCTCTGCATGACATACCAGTGGTATGCATGCCTATGATTTGCCATTTCACACGATCACTTAACCTTCGTCTTGCCATAGCGGTTCACAATCAAGAGCTAATTCTCTCTGTACAAATAAACCACGGTCATGAACACAAAATTCCTAATCTTGTCGCCTAAATCTGTATGTAATGTTCTACACCTCAAACTGGACTTTTACATAACTGAACACGTGTGCTGTTTCCCGCCACGCACGGACATCAGGCGGCGTGAAGTCATGCATGCATGTGCATTTCGTACTTGGAATTATGTCAGCTAACGCGGGGACAAAAAGTATGGCAGCCTAGTTGTACCATCATGTTTCTACGTTCTATTGTTTTTGCTGGTGCTTAACTTTTGCACAGGTGTATATATCAATATAGTGACAATGATTGTAAATATATTATTTAAAAGACAATGATAATATACAAAGAAACTGTTTTTATTCAATATCACTTTATCGCCAAAAATGTTTTAATTTACGCATTGCAGATATGATTCATAATTCAATTTCAAAGCAAGCACACAGGTAGGCTGATCAATATGACTTGAAGCCGCCATAGACAATATCATTTGAACCTTTTATGATCAAGATTTGTCAAGAAAATTTTACTTACAATTTCTGCTTAGTGAATGTCCATTAATTCATATGCCAAGAGCAAGCCATTTTTTAATTACCACTAGACACGCTAGAATGCTTGGCTTGTTTAATATCGAGCCAATCATTCCAGTGGTAAAATTTCAAATGGACATTCCTTCAGACCACTGCAGATTTTATTTTGTCTGACTTGACCATTAAATGGTTAACACAACATTTGTTATTATTGCCTGTAGTATTTCGGTATCTCTATTTCACAGTGAAGCTATTGTGTATTCTTGTAAACATGCGTCTAATTACCCTCGCCACATAAGGGGAATAGGGTATTGCGATCGAGTGTGCGCGTGTGTCCGGAGCTGTATCTCGAAAACTACTGCAGGTACAAGAGGATTTCCAGGCATGTGAACCACATAAAAAAACTGGGTCCAGATCGAATCAAATTCTTGACTTATGGATATCTCGGAAACTGCTGGTCTGATTTGGCTCAATGTTTAAGACTTAGGATTCCACAACTTTTGTCATGGTCCGAAAAAATAAAAAAATCTGGAAAAGGGAGGGTGAGGGTTTACAATCTCTGATTTCTCTTGTTTATCAGGTTATTATTTTAAATAAATCTATACATTTTTCTGATCCATTTGTTTGTTGTTTGGGTAAAGATATTTACCCATTTCAGCCATGCATACCAAGAGTAAGTACCATTTTTACCACTTTATTATGTCAAATATTTTGAAACTAAACTGATTGAAAACAAAATGTTCAATAGTTATTGGGGAAAATTAGAATATTTACCAATACAGTGACCGCCTTGGTTAATCTGTAAGTTTGTCTGTCGGCCTCCTGCCTTGGTTAATCTGTATGTTTGTCTGTTGGCCTCCAGACGTGGTTAAGTTCTTGGTAATGGTTTACGCGCTCCATATATTGTCTTATATCAGGAATCGTTAATCATATTGAAACTAAATTTGGACACATGATTACCTTATTGAAACTAAATGTGGACACATGGTTACCTCGAGGAAATGCAATGACAGCGAGGTCACATGGTCAATGCCCCCCCCCCACACCCTCATCCCCTAGACATAGGTCTCAAGTGAAAGCTTGAACATTTCACTGGTCAGCTTGGGACACAGAAGACTGGGCAGCCATTTCTCACATTTTCCCACAATTGGTGCTATTTGGAGGGGGTTGGTGGTGCTGGATGGAATGGAGAAGGTAAGGGGCCTAATCTATTTTTCACAAATGTTGGGGTGACTTGTTCCGTGTTCCACCGATTATATTTAAATATATCAGAATCCATTTTGAAAACAATCTGACTAAAAGTTACTTTTTAACAAACATTTCAAGGTGGCTAAATATAGAACCGGTTCAATGTTTTTGAAAATGTTTTGACCGTCTCGGGCAGCTAAAGTTTCCAATCCCAGTTTTTAAAGTAAGCAGATTTCTCTACAATTTAACACATGGTTACCTAATATTATGTTGATAAAGTAGTAGGGTCGGGATTAAAATGATACCACCTCCCTCAACTGGCCGCCGTTCGGCGATCCGTGGCCCCCACCGCCCTCTCAATCCCTGGGGCATAGGGTTGTTGAGACATGTGGCTGGTGTATGCCTCTAGATGGAGGCCCCCATGGTTGTTGAGACATGTGGTTGGTGTATGCCTCTAGATGGAGGCCCCCAGGGATTGAGAGGGCGGTGGGGGCCACCACGGATCGCCGAACGGCTGCCAGTTGAGGGAGGTAGTATCATTTTAATCCTGACACTACTGCTACCAGGGTATGAACGCCCATTTAGAGACACGCCTCCACAGTGATATTCACCACTGATCGCCGTGTGATCAACCACACCAGAAGGGCCTCTCTCTCTCTCTCGCTCTCTCTCTCTCTCTCTCTCTCTCTCTCTCTCTCTCTCTCTCTCTCTCTCTCTCTCTCTCGCTCTCTCTCTATTCTGTGTAGGCTCAGACAAACACGTAGTCTCTGCCAGAGTCGCATCACCATGATGGGACCACCCATAGTGTCTTCCATCTACCTTGACAACGCTCACCTGGAAGGATGCTAAGGTGATTAGCATTTGCACCATGGCAGACTCTGGCATGTTCACATGTTACGCAGAGAATCTGGTGCTGATCAGGGGTCTCCAGCAGACAACCACGTCCTATCCTCTCCACCCCATAGAAGTGGCGGACAGACTCGATCTCTTCACGTGGGTGAAAGCGGTCGTAAATGTTTCTCCGCAAGGGGTCGACCCAAGGATTGTACCAGGGGTCATCCCGGAAGTGGGCCCACTTGGCATCCAATATCATGGCAGTCTCAGCGCCCTGTGCCACTGCTGTAGACGTCAGCACGAGCAGTATGATGAGAATCATGGCTATATATGAAGAGTTAAACTGAACAGAGTGAACCCCTCGAGAAATATCTGTGCCAGATCGAGCCCTGTTCCATCCTTTGCCGAGATGATGAAGAGCCGACTACAGGGCTGCCCCTTCATGACCCCTGCACAGATAAAGGCCTTAAACGAACATATGCTCGCACTGCAACAAGAAGGAGAGTGACTACAGCGGGAGAGCTGGTATCAACAGAACACGAGCATTGCAAGGAGGCGAAGGAACAGTGATGGTTCCCGATACTGGCAGGCTCTCCTGGAGGAGAGTAAGCGGGACACAGGAGTCTTGACAGACGATGATGAGCCAGCTGTCAACGATGATGTCGCAGATGAGGATGGGCCAGATGTCATACAGTGGGAAGAGGAGATGGCGCAGAAGTGTAAGACTAAGAAAGCCATTCAATGGCGGACCTACTATCTTGGTCATAAGATGACGTTCCAGATGTCACGTTTCAGAAAGCTACTGGCACCTGACATAGCACTGGATGCCCGCTGTCTAAGCAAGCTGGTACGGTTCGCCAGGCTCTGCAAAATGAACCCTTCTATGACTCATGAGCAGATTCTGCAGGTGATGCAGGTTTAATCTCCAGGTATGCTATGGCAAAATCAGAGTGGCGGAAGCAACCAGAACTATACCCCTCCCTGACGGCTGACGAGGCGGTACCATCCACGGCTGGTGACTCCAGCAGATAGATATCATCAGGCAGAATCTCGTCCATGAGGCAGAAAAGTACAGCAGAATGCGCAGGCGATATAAGACAGCCAACAACGTCCTCGCACGTACAACCACTGCTGCGGGTGTGATTGGAGCCAGTGCCGGTGTGGCAGCTGTGGCCACTCGATACAGGGGTGGGTGCCATCGTCGCCATCCCACTGGATGGCGTGACACTAGCCGCCATTATCTTGGCCACGGTCTTGGGGGTGGGGCAGGGGCAGATCACAAGGAGGCTGGAGAAGCATGCTAAGTATGTGACACTGGCACAGAGTATGCCACGGACTATCGACGAGTCTGTCAGCAAAGCTCTCGATGATGGCCAGGTCACCGATGAAGAGTACCACCATATATTGAAGGTCCAAGCATGGTACTGCACGGAGAAACTTAAAGTGTGACAGCAATATGTCAAAGGCTCCAGTGGGCAGGTTGATATGGAGGAGCTAAGAAAGGAGATGTTACGGAGAGGTCGCCTCGCTGGTCTCTGGAGTTGAGACGACTACAAATAGTGTGCTGCCTTTACGGTAGCTTTAAGAACACCAGTATAGATGGCCTTCCCACTGAACCTCACGACAGTCATCCAGAGACAACCGCCCCTCCTGGGCACACCCTTGACTGGCCTGAGAGGCCTACTGGATGATCTACCAGAGCTAACACCGTTCTCCATCATAGTGGATGGACAGTCCTGAACCAGCTTCTCCGTCAACCCATGACCGCTGACCAACCGCCCCATCACCATCAAGGATGTGAAGCAAGCTCATACTTGGATGGCTGCTCCAAGCCTCTCATACTGGAATCAGCAGCTGAACTTTGCCATGTGGTGTACCACGGCAGGATGTGGAGTAAGTTCCACCCTGCTTCACTCCTATTCTGGTACTCCTGAAGCTGTGCTCATCACCAGCTGTCTCAGATTCCACCTGTACTTCATGGTGCGACGAATCCGCCATGAACTGGGTGCAAGCCTCCCTGATACAAACGACTTCGACCCACAGCTCAACAGTCATAGCGTCTCAGCGGCCAGGAGACTACATATAGAGTTCAGCGCTCACCCAGACTATCAGTGGCATGGTGATGACAACAGTGGTCCAGGGGTTATGTACGGTGACCCAAGATGTGACTACTCAGGATTCCCCTATCGAACACCTCAACGAGTAGGCCATTGGAAGACAGCAACTTTGTCGTTCGATCCAGACTCCGACCCTGGAGCGCTGGTACAAAATATGCACATCACTGGCTTGCGGCAGGAATATCCAGATGTGTGGAAGTACTTTGTCTCACAGACCACCACGGGCCTCACACCAGCAGGGATCGTTCAGATCAACCAGTCCCTGGAAGCCCTGTGCTACTGCCTCCTTACAGCACAGACCCAGCTGCGGCATTCCATAGATGGTGTCAGCGGAGCAGAGGTCCAGGCCATGTTCATCAGTCTCGGTGAGGATATGATCATCGTGGCAGACCCCAGTAGTCTTATTGTTAAGCTCCAGCAGGGGTTGCAGAAGGCCCGTCGCAAACTTGACTTTGCTATTTCACCACACCTACGGTTGATTCCGAGCAACATGATCATGAACATCGAGGACCTCCAAGTCAGGGGCTATAACAACTTGAGGGGAGTTCCCCCGGTGTCCACTTCAGTTTCAACACTGACATCAATGCACCTACACGTAGTATGGGCCATACAGTCGTTCTGACCCTGACACTGCAGCCAGTCGACACGGCAGCTCCAGGTGTTCCGACCCTGACACTGCAGCCAGTCGACATGACACCGCTTCCCATGGCAGCTCTACGAGTGTTGTCAGGCCTAGCTATCATGGTGCTCAGGATCAGCCTACTCCGCCGCTAGCAAATCAGTTATAAGACTATCCTGACTCTCTACAGTAGCAATGGGCACCACGTTGAGACAATGAACCAGCTTTGCATGCCCTACAGCCCCTATACCCACTGCCAACATGCACATCCAAGGGCCAGAGGGTTCTGCAGCTCTTCCTTTTTCCAGCTTATAGTATCGCAGAGCGTTGTTCAGCTCTGAGTTCGGTGAGGCCGTGGCGGTCTGCAACTGCTGGAACACATCTGGCAGATACTCCCGATCCTTGTAGAAACCTTTAGCTCGCAGGAGCTGCTCGACGATACTCCCGCCCATGATAAGGTATTCGAGGAAGCAGATCTGTCCCTTAGCAAATCCTAGATAGAGCTTCACAGCTGTCAGCTCCTCTGTCAGCTCAGCACCAGAGAGCTGAGCGAGCTCATCTGGTGTCTTCTTCTTGTAGTCCTTCAACTCCCTCTGGAAGACATCATAGTACTTCTCGCATAGCGTGAGCCCGGACATGTTTAAGATGTCTCAATAGAGAGATGAATATTCCTGAGTACCAACCCAGACACCTGGCAGACGCAGACTGGGAAGATCTTATTAGCTCTCTCTTTAACCGCATTGTATACTCAGTGCTTAAACAATGACGTCAATGGCACAGATCGTGAAGCAACTGCCCGAGAGCCAGGCGAGTCTTCAGAAGGTGGAGAACCTGCTGTGAACCAAGACACAGAAGTTACTGACCAAAGCAAAACCTCTGGCAGTCCATGTCGCCAGTAACGTGGTGGCGAATGTGGCTGTGGTGAAGATGACAGGGGGAAATGAGGTTCTTCCTGCCACCACTGTGGCTGTCCTCGCTACAGTGGTGAGTGGGGTGGCACTGTCTCAGAATAAGTCACCCCATCCCAAATATCGCCCTCAGTGGTGCCTCCTACACTGTTGCCGCCAAGATCATGGGTGAACGTATTACACTAGTGGAGGCCGAGGTTCTAGGAAGTTTAAGCCATCTGTATATAGCACTATGACTCTGTCACTCACAGACCTAGAAAGCAAAGGGCTAGGCGATCTTGCTCACTTGGGCGAGGCACGCCTCGATTCAGAGGACACTGTTGCCCCTATCTCCTTCCTAGACTTCGATGAGAAGGGAGACCTGCGGGAGATCCGAGGTACCATCCCAGCTCGAGATCTCATTGGGAACACTGATACAGTAGGACAATCGGCCATTAACAAGTCCAAGACTGTATACAAGGGGATGGGCATCAAGGAGAGGGTGACGATGCTCGGTATGCTCGGAGTCGATGAGGCTGGAGCCATCAAGGTTATGGCTGAGTCCTTTGCACAGGACCAGGTTAATGATCTCCTGAAACCATGGAGCTCATTTCGGCAGGATGGAGAGAATCTCAAGAGAGGCACCCTCGGCCTGAGCAATATCACTGTCGATGGCAAAAAAGGTGCTACCACCAGCCTCCAGCTACCAGAGGTGAAGAAGTCAGGGTTTTTGGTTTGCCGTTTAAGACCACAGGATAGTCGTGGCTTCCCGTGCATGTATCATACAGATCCTGGATGTACTAGACACTGTGGTCCTCTATGCTATCTTCTCAGATGCTGCTGGGATTTCATGCTTGATGCCTCCATCGCATCCTTCGTATCCACCGGAGGTGCATGATTCCCCGCTCTGCAGGCAAAACAGCTGGTGCAGGAAGTACTGCCGTTTAGTCGCCCAGATATAGACGAGGATACCGCCGACCAAGTGCTAACCATCCTCCGCATGCATATCTGTACCATTCGACAGTAGGCCAGCCGATGCTGGCCAGGTGGTGCTGATCATTGCCCCGTCAGGACATGGGAAAAACATCTTGCTGCGGGCTCGCCTGGTTGAACATCTACACTCTCAATATATCCTTATGGTGTCTCACTCCGCTGCTGAGGCGGTTGACAGTAATGATCAATGGTACAATGGCCCAATCACCAAGACGCAGAACCTGCAAGCACTGATGGAGAAGCTGCTGGCAGCCCGACTGACAGAACCACTTGTTCTAGCTATCGATGACCCTGCAATGGACCAGAAGACAGTCACCTACCTCAGCAACATCACCAGGTGCCTCCAGCACACAAAGATAACTGTCTTCATCCTCTTTCAGAAGTACACCCGCGAGATCTCACCAGACATCCGCCACAATTCCCAGTTGCTATACTTCAGTTCCAAGTGTGGACGTGCCCTGCTCGAGACCATATATGACAGCCTAACCTTCAAGGAGACCAAAGGGGACTTTATCGCAGGTGTACAGAGAGCAGCTGATCTGTACCGCTTCATCTTCAGCAACAAGGAGACAGGTGAGCTGTCACACTTCAAGCCATCTCTGGAAAAGGCGCAGACCTTCACCTACAAGCTGAATCCAGCCAGGAAACTCGCCTGCTCTACGTGTCATCGCTGACAGCCTGTCGCAGCTGCCGCAACTTGTTTTTCATTCATCAGAAGGCATAAGAACTTCGTCCGTGGTCTCCGCTACTTCGTCAGAGTCTTACGGACCTTCGTCAGAAGCTACTTCGTAAGAGTCTTGAGGACCTTCGTCAGAAGCTACTTCGTCAGAAGCTACTTCGTCAGGTCCGTACTGTCGCTTAAATTCTATCCACTGAGGGTCATCTTTTGGGATTCTCTTCATTTGGTTCTTCTCACGGTAGACCCACTTTAGCCATCCACGCTTAGCATCTGACTTGTGAGGGGATTTGATGAGGTAGTCCTGGTAGTTATCTGGGAATTTCGTAAATGCTGGCAGATTACTGTTGAAGATGTGCTCAACAGCCTCCTTGCGGCCAACAGTGACCCCCTCCTGAGTATCTTCTGCATGACCGGTGCCGTGGTTCTTCGCTACAGGGCACTGACCTCCTTCCTGAGGCAGTTATTTGCATCAGACTGGAGCCTATCCAGCATCTCTCGCTCTTCCTGGCTATGGAGGCTAAATCCGGCATCCTACTTCCCGCTAGATCTTTCGGGTCGACACTCACCCTTTGGAGAGCTAGAATAACAGGACTGTTGGTTTGGGCCTCAGGTAGGCCGAGTGTCCAGCCCTGGGTGCTGTCAAACCTCCGGTAGAGTATCCGAGTCAGGAGTTCTTTTTTACTACGAGCTGGCGCTCCTTCCTCTATGGCAGCCAGTATCTCCGCATCAGACGGAGGTGTGACCTTGGCTCGCTCGTTAATAATGTTGATGTCACGAAGCAGTCCTCGGACCCTGTCACAGTGGAACAGTGCACGCCGTGGCTGTGACTGTCGTGCCGATTTGTCCTGCTGCCTATAGACAATCTGCTGGAGAACTTTACCAAACATAGCAGCCGTTTAAAACCTCTATATACCCAGACCTTAACATGCTGCAGTATGTGCAACATCCAGATGGGGCCATTGAACCCGCGACATCACACCGCACTGATCCTCGGAAGGACTTCCTAATGGTCATTCGACCCAGTATACACGATGAGAACCCATTGTCCACTGCTGGGAAGTACATTCACTTTGCAATCTCGGAACAGATCCATGAGATCAAGAGTATGACACTCGAGTTCAAGCTTCAGAGCACAATAGAACAGACGGTAGAGCTCCCGCATGTTTTGAACAGGTGGGAGATCATGCAGAGCAACAGCACCGTGGACACCACCTATGTGAACGATGAGTATCGAGTCCTAGGTCCGCTGGCTCGTGGGCCAAACTTCTATGCGAAGGGAAAGGGGTACTATGCTGTGGGGTGCAATGAGGGGTTCACAAAATTCGAACTATGGGCAAGTGTCAAGAAGCCCGTGGCAGTTCCACTCTTAACCCTCCTCGAGAACACACATGTAAATCCGGTTGCCATGCAGGATAGGCTGTTCCTCCGGGTGTACACTGAGCTGCTCGCAGATGCGAGGATGAATGCTCCAAGACTTCATGTCTGGCATGACGAGAATGACCAGGAGCTGATGCAAATGGGTTCCAAACAACGGATCGTGTATGTGGAGTGAGAACACCAGCAGGTCCAAGCCACAGCTAACCAACGGGTAGAGCTGACATTGCATCATGGTGTATCGGACTGTGTCGCTGCTGCGGTCCTGGTTCAGAAGGGAGGAGTCATCCAGTAGGTGGATATGCTAGACGACTTGTGGTTGCTGGGACCAATGTTCTTTGGTGAGGTACGCAAGCTGGCCGATTGCCAACTCTACAGACAGAGAACTAAGTCACATGCACTTCTGCGACTTACCAGTGGAAGCGACGACCTCGAGTCGGCACTCGAGGGCCGTCACCACCTCAGGGGCAGGGACATCCCACCTAATCATGGCAACCGGCTCAGCTTCAACATCGGAAACCTCATAGCTGGGACTCGCTCATTAGGTGTGACGGTACTTTACTTTGGCTATGCTAAGGTATGCGTGTCGAACACATCAGGTATTCAGCTTGAGCGTGCATAGAGCACGACTCCTGTCGTCACAGCTGCAGCTGGCACCACTACTATAAGCTCTGCTGTCTTCTGACCTGTCGATGCTTCATAGTCGAGCATTGGCGCAGATATTTTTTCAGCCTCATAGTACTCATTGAGACTCTCTTCTGCCTCTTTGATGCTCTGGTTGGCCTGAGCTCGGAGTTGTCGTTGGCGTGCCTCCCTCTGGCGCATATGCTCGAGTGCTTTGCTGTACTCAAACTTCTCCTTAGGAAGCTTCTCCATCGCCTGGTTATGATGCTCACGCTCGACCTCTGCCGCCTTCTTGTCGGCGAAGCTGAGTCCCCAGTTCGCTACGCCAAACACGCCCGCATTCAAGATTGTGGATGCCATGCTATAGACTACAGTTTAAAGCTGCTATATAGCTGCCCCCCCCCTCCCCCAGCAATGCGATGTATGAACCAGAGGCTTATGAAGATCCAGTCGAGGATATAGATGACGAGGACTATGAGGAGGACTATGATGAGGAGGATTATGATGCAGACTATGATGTCGGTGGTGAGTATGATGATGTAGAGCCTGAATCCAGCAAGCTAGTACACAGAGTGAAAGGAATCTATCGCACTTACGTAAAAGGTTCTATCGGTCTGCTGGCAGCAGTTGGGGCTCTGATTGCTCTGTTCACAATGAAGGCTGGCGAGATGGTCCGCAAGATCGCCAACAGTGCTCTCCATGGGGTGGAGAAGATTTCTGAAGCCATACCAGCCATCGCCTCAGGAGTAGGGACGTTCTTCGGAGTCACAGGCCCTTCGCTACCGTACGTTGCATAGCACTCGCGGCCATCTGGGCCGCTGAACATCTAAGCCTATACAAGGATGGCGTCTCTGTACGACCTGGTCAAGTCCGCTAACTTCCAAGGGTTGGTCGAAAAACTACCGTTCAGTGAGGATCAAGCAGAGATTAGATGCCAGTGTACGGAGGTGTTTGAGGAGGTCTTCAGTGATAGTCGAATGGATAATGGCAGTCTGTTCGTCTGTTTAGAGTTCGCCCAGGCTGTGCATGACCGGACGGGAGTGGACGTCAGTGATGAAATCTGGGAGCTTATCAACCGTCTTTCTTGAGGAACTCTACAATCAGCCTGGTGGATATTACTGTGAGCCCCCTGAACTACTCGAGGCTGCATGTCCCAAGGGCCACAACTTCACATTGGAGACAGTTAGCCAGTGGCTCAGCCACCAGGCGATGTGGCAGATATACAGACATCGTTCATGGCACATCAGGCATGCCCATTTCGAGGAAACTGTCCCGAACAGAGTTCACCAGGCATATATTCTATTCCTTCCACATGACTCGATGGTCTCAGTATGGACACCATCTGGCAGCACATGGTGCTTATCATAGTAAGCGGAGAGTCCCAGTTTTTCCTGCTCATACATCACCATACCCTGGTTGCGCATGCGTAGGCCTCGGTTTTTAGCTCTGTCCACCCTGCCATGTAGGGCACTGTAGAGACCTCATTCTGCCGCTTTGACATTCCCTTAGCCGAGCAGTTACTTGCAGCTGCACTCTCCTCGTAGTAGCATTTGGAGCAGAGAGCAATACCACAAGAGCCTTTGAACTCGAGGTTGAACAGTCCCGGAGTCCATCTAGACCATTTGTCCCAAGCTAGCCAGTCCCGCTTATGAGCCTGGTACTCTGCTCGCATCTCAGGGCGAATGAAGTCGTCGAGGTTGGAGCCTGCTATAGCGATATACACGGAGTCAGTGTCCCTCTGCATGTACTCAAAGCTGTCACGAGCTATGTAGCGATCGAGGAAGTCATAGTAGAACTCCAGCATTCGCAGCTTCGCGAACTCATAAACGGCTATCCCCACCTGGAAGGACCTTCGAATTGTGATTCTCGGCTTGCGACTCTGGAGCTCGTATGACTCACCGATCTCCTCGAGATCTTCGAACCATGCACTACGCAGGGCCTTGTCTACCACTCGTTCATCCTTCGTGAAGCTGGTGTTGCTATGATGTTCTAGGGCCTCGATGAGCTTCCCATAGGCACTGTTGCCGAGGAGTTTGAAGAGATCTGCCAAGAGCGCTTTGCTCTTATCTACATCTCCTGAGCGGCGGGCCTCCGTAACATTCTCCACGAACCACTCGAATGGGCACTTGGCCTCATAGTCTATGGTGCGGTGAAGCTGGTGTTGCTATGATCTTCTAGGCCCCGACCAGCTTCTGGGTGGTGGGACGCTTCCTCCCTGTTCGCCCTAGATATGCCAGCATCTAAGAAGAGATTTCCTCTACCGGGATCTCGCAATTATAGAAGAGACGAGGCATATCCTGAACTTTGCCCACAGAGCCTTGGGGACCTCCATATCCACCTCAGCAAACCCAAACCAGCTGTCTGCTAGGAGAGCCTCCTTAAAGCTAGCTTCACCACTAGCACCAGACCAATGGGGCACTGTCTCCTTACAACACGGCATCTCTTTGGCCATCGTTGACAGGTACAGAGCCGAGTAGACGTTGGCAGACAGGCTCACTCTGGTGGATTCGAGTCACACCGGCCTCGTGGTATCTGGTGAACACGATGCTGGGACCTCCAACAACAGCACCCTTCAGCATCTCGTAGGCTTCCTTGCCCGGTGAATAGAGCCTAACATCCGGCTTGTGCTGAGCGGTTCCACGCAGGAGGTACTGCAGTGACACACCTGGGAGAGACACCGCATCTTTGAGGATGTCTATTTCTCATTCTGTGTAGAACTCCCACATCCGCTCTAGGGCTTCGATGAATGGACTGACATCCAGGTTGTTGTAGAATCGCAGCCAGTCAGCGAATGTCCACATTCCATGCTCGATGAATGTCTGGTTACACTGTTCCCACTCTGATCGCGTCAAGAGGTAGCCACCTTTGAGCTTAGATATCCATGCTGAGTAGTCAGGAAGCCCTGGATAGTTGAGCTTCTCATGTGTGTCAAACCATTCATACGGGAACCAGCTCTTCTGCTGTGTACACCCGTACGCTTTGACCCATACCTCGTACGAGACTTCTGGGCCGAGGTAGTTCAGCACATCGAGAAACCGTAGCTCAGGTGTTATGAGGAACATGGTCTGACTAGCCTTCTTGGCGACTTTCACTGTACCTGTACTGTCAGTCAGCTCATCGACAAAGTACTTCTTGATGAGGTTCAGGTCATACCACCCAGAGTTGAACCCCCAGTATAGGCACATGGTCACACCACTTGTTGATCAGTCGCTGCTGTTGCTTTGGGAGCTTGTCCAGGTCTGTCGGTATGTACTGTGCCCTAACCCTTGTCCGGATTAGATATGCTCGCCGTTGGATCACCAGCATGAACTCTCTGATCAGTTCTTTGGGGTCAGGATTGCAGGGGTGAGTGGGCTTCCTCGTGGCGCCATCTAAGGAGCAGCCAACTGACTCAGAGATAGGTATGTGAGTACTCTCGATCGTGAGAGTCTCCATAGGATGAGTCTTGATACCATCTGGGAGTGCTTCGAAGTCGTAAAACTATGAAGTGTGGGGGGACACTTGGACAGCATTTTATACAGCACTCCCACTGTACCACAAGCACGCATCCAGATGCTCTCAGCTTCTCCTCTCCCAGGACTGTCTTGTCGTATCTTTGTTCGGCATCCTCACCTCGCTGGTGTTGTGAACACCCGTGCCAGTGACATCCATGGAACTGGTAAACGGTGTTGGTGGTCAGATCATAACCATCTAGGGGAGCGCCCTCGATCCAATGCTCGCCACCATGCCCACACTCTACATGGTGTATGTGTACGCCTCTGTTTCTCGACTCATGCTCGATTCAACGAGTAGCCGCTGAACTGGATGGTTGGGGCAGATAGAAGGCTTTCTCATACGCAGACTGTGGTGCCTCAACCTTCTCGCCAGGACACACGATTGTTGTTTTGCTGCCTGTACAGTGATCAGCGTGGCGTTAAAGATGGCATGCCTGTGTAAACCTCTGCTGACAGTCACTGTAGACTAGTGTATGTGCCAGCTTGGAGATGTTATTGATGTAGAAGGTGTGGTGGTCCCATACTCTGATGGTCCTGGTGTCACGGTAGTGAGCCGCTTGCCTGATCAAGTGCCAGGTGTCCTCTTCGGGTGGTTCATACACGCGAATCCCGATCTTGGCGAAGAACTCTACCTTGTCCAGCTGATCCAGCGAGGTCTTGCAGACATCAGGTACTGTCACTGTCTTGCCGTAGAACTGTGTGGCAAGCTCTCGTGCAGGAGCTGTACTTCTATCAGCTCTCGCTCCTCAGTGGACCTTGCTGCCACCCAGTCCTGAGCTGCTCCTATCATGTTCAGCCACGGGCTCCCTGGAGCATTCTTGTGGAAGAGCATCACCCTACTGTCTTCGATGTGACGGATGCGATAGGTATGGGTGTAGCGGAGGTAGAAGGCATTCTGGACAGTCTGCTGGATCTTTTGCATGATCTGGCCTGTGAGGTCTCCTTCTAGACCTCTGAAGAATGTCCAGCATACTGACCGGCATCCTCTATCCTCTGTCTCCCTTTCGCCGAGACGCTGGTCGAGAATGTGTTCACCTTCTCGCCTCATGTTCCAGGCTAAGGGTTCAGACCTCGGCCCCTTCATCATTCGCTTAATGATCCTGCGTAGGGGACGTAAGCGCTCCAGTGGATGGTC
The DNA here is from genome assembly GCA_034401795.1 of Chaetoderma sp. LZ-2023a. Lineage (NCBI taxonomy): Eukaryota > Metazoa > Mollusca > Caudofoveata > Chaetodermatida > Chaetodermatidae > Chaetoderma > Chaetoderma sp. LZ-2023a. The sequence goes on from CM067362.1 coordinate 2,918,119, forward strand.
GGCCGTCCGCCTCGCTACAGTCTTGGCTCGCAAGCTAGCAGTCACCTCCTCGTCCAACTGATGAAGCTCACGTATCCGCTGCACTTTCCTGTGGGAATTCCAAGGATCATCTTTGGTAAGGGCTGGAAACCTTCCCGTCTTCATTGCTTGGGAGAGTCGTTTCTGCTTCTCCTCGGCACAAGCCTGTCCGATCATCTGGAGCAGGTCGGCTTTCTTGGCCTTAGAGTAGCCTCTAAGGCCGAATTGCTTTGCAATAGTTCGAGGCTGTGCAACAGTAATCCTGGTGTATATCACTGTGGATGCCTGTCTCTAAATGGGCGTTCAGACCCTATTATGTGGGGTTGATCACAAGGCGATCAGTGGTGTATATCACTGTGGATGCTTGTCTCTAAATGGGCGTTCAGACCCTATTATGTGTGGTTGATCACAAGGCGATCAGTGGTGTGTATCCCTATGGATGCCTGTCTCTAAATGAGCGTTCAGACCCTATTATGTGTGGTTGATCACAAGGCGATCAGTGGTGTATATCACTGTGGATGCTTGTCTCTAAATGGGTGTTCAGACCCTATTATGTGTGGTTGATCACAAGGCGATCAGTGGTGTATATCACTGTGGATGCTTGTCTCTAAATGGGCGTTCAGACCCTATTATGTGTGGTAGTAGTAGGGTCGGGATTAAAATGATACTACCTCCCTAAACTGGCAGCCGTTCGGTGATCCGTGGCGGCCCCCACCGCCCTCTCAATCCCTGGTGACCTCCATCTAGAGGCAAACACCAACCACATGTCTCAACAACCCTGGGGCCTCCATCTAGAGGCATACACCAACCACATGTCTCAACAACCCTATGCCCCATACCTCTTTAACATCAGGCAACTGACGATTTACCCTCGTGAAATAAAGATTATTATTATTATTATTATTATTATTATTATTATTATTATTATTATTATTATTATTATTATTATTATTATTGTTATAGTCCATATATCCATCAGGACAATCTCAAACAACACTAAAGAGGCCAAAAGATGCTTTATTAAATCTAATCTCTTAACTGCCACATACCAAATGATGCTGTGCTTAGATTTAACAAAGTCAACATTGACCGAATCTGTCAACTCTATCAGAGCGACAGAGTTGACAGATTTGGTCGACGTTGAGTTTGTGAAATCTATGTATATTATCATTTGGTATGTGGCAGTTAAGAAACTAGACGAACTACTTGTAAGATTGGAAATGGTGGACTCAGGCAGCTTTTCCACTTGACTTTGGAAGTACAGGAGATCGACAATTTGTAAGATATACAGGTTAATACCCTGATCGTATAGATGGCATTTCAGGGACACGTGGCACACAACGTCGAAAGCTTTTCTGCGTGTTAGCGAAAGCAATGTATAAAGGAACATTTCCTTCTAGCGAATCCTGAGTAGTCTCTGAGAGGATAAGGCTTGTCATTAGTGGTGGCAAGGCTTTAGATTTTAAATGGTGTGCTCGTACACCTTTTCAATAATTGAGACAACTGTAGTGCCGCTGCAGTTACTGGGAGTTGTTGCCTTTCTTAACAGTGCGAGTATCTGAAGGAACAGCAATGTCTTGTTGGCCAGCGACTGACACTGATCGATAGGGTCATAGATAGCCTTGTCCTTGCTGACAGATGGCCAGAGTTTTACTATCTTGTCTGGTGCGCTTAATAAAAGTTTGTGGAAGTTGATATTATTGCTGCCTTGCACTATGTTATTGTAAAAGGATGTCATCTCACTTGCTACTTCTTCGTGGAGCTGGGAACATAGCTCTTTTTCATATCTGCCCGTCATTTGGCAGATTGGATCGTCTGGACCGGGTTTGTCTAACTTCAGTCATTGAACGTAGAGTTCAAGGGGAGTCTTAACAGCTAACTTTGACTTTGAAATTAGTTTCAAAACACGCAGGAGCTTGCCTGTATAATTGCCCTGAATGTGGGATTCTGGGAATTCAGAATTTAACATACAATTGATTGTAATCCGCGTAAACAGTAGGCGGAGCTTAGCTAGAAATGTATCCCTCCATCTCTCCCGAGTCCTTGCCGTGTTAGTATTTATCGTTAGCTTAAAAGGAATATAATGATGGAGTGAATAATTTAAATAAAAATTATTTGAATATGTACGATATTTGTCATTGTTCTTTAACGTCAATGATTGCTGTTTTAATGGATTAACGTCTAAGTGAGTGGAATTTATATTGTAAAGTACATGAACTTGTTTCTTACCGAGAGGTCCCGAATTGCAGAGATCACAATTACAGATGCACCACGTGTCCAGATTATAGTGTTGGTAGCATCCGTCAGGGGGAAATGGATCCGGCATATTATACTGTACGTCAGTGCAGCCACGATATACCACTGTAATGCATACAAACAGGAAGTAGTAGTAGTAGTATTAGTAGTATTAGTAGTAGTAGTAGTAGTAGTAGTAGTAGTAGTAGTAGTAGTAGTAGTAGTAGTAGTAGTAGTAGTAGTAGTAGTAGTAGTAGTAGTAGTAGTAGTAGTAGTATTAGTAGTAGTAGTAGTAGTAGTAGTAGTAGTAGTAGTAGTAGTAGTAGTAGTAGTAGTAGCAGCAGCAGCAGCAACAGCAGAGCTTCCTCAGGCGAAACAACTCATTACGACTCTGATTGCTTCACTATCGATTACACCCCTTTCCTTGACTTTTAAGACCTTGTTACTCGTGGAGATGGAGACGGCGGGAGGGAGATTATTATTATTATTATTATTATTATTATTAGTAGTAGTAGTAGTAGTAGTAGTAGTAGTAGTAGTAGTAGTAGTAGTAGTAGTAGTAGTAGTAGTAGTAGTAGTAGTAGTCGTAGTAGTAGTAGTCTGGTCTTCCCCTGGAACTTCAGACTACTTAAAGGCAGCAGACATACCGCGCATATCCAGTGAATTAAATCATCTGTCAGTTTATTCAATGGAGGCATCTGATCTGTCGCTCAGGTATCTGGCGTCACGATGCTGATCAAAGTGGCAAACTCAACTATGACAGAGACTGGCTTGTCAGTAACATCATCACCCAGAAATCACACAACAAACCCCCCGTGAGGGAAGATGGCAACCATTGACATCAACTCTAACAGAGAGAACGCATGCGCATTAAAAGAATACCAATATATCTGTAATGTTGTCCAAATAACAAATGGCACTGTGGCTTCTCGTCTATCAAAGTGGACAAAGCAAAGATCGCACAAAACTACCCCAAAACGCATTGGCATATACTTTGCCGGATCTTTGAACGACTAAAACAAATTTGGCATCCTACAAGCAGAATCATTTGCAGGTGACATCACAGAAGCATATGATTGTTGCAAAGTGGTATTCCATCATCAGTTTGCATTAATGGGAATTTAGTCTGGAACAAGGATAGGCAGATGCGATCAGAGAATTTAATAAGATCCAAATCACTGATTCAGACGATGAGCCATAGCATGATTTATAAGTAATCACAGCCCACTATAAACCAATCGAAGCAACCGAGATTGAGAAGGCGCTCATTAGACCCTGGGAAGGGGAAGTGTGTCTGGACCTGACGGCATATTGGCCTAGCAGCATCTGAACCTGACAGCGTCTTGGCCTAGCAGCATCTGAACCAGACAGCACCTTGGGCTAGCAACATCTTGGTCTAGCAGCATCTCGGTCTAGCAGCATCTTGGCCTAGCAGCATCTGAACCTGACAGCATCTTGGTCTAGCAGCATCTGAACATGACAGCATCTTGGCCTAGCAGAATCTTGGCCTAGCAGCATCTTGGTCTAGCAGCATATGGACATGACAGCATCCCGGCCTAGCAGAATCTGGACATGACAGCATCTTGGTCTAGCAGCATCTGAACCTGACAGCATCTTGGTCTAGCAGCATCTTGGCCTAGCAGCATCTTGGTCCAGCAGCATCTGGTCATGACAGCATCTTGGCCTAGCAACATCTTGGCCTAGCAGCATCTTGGCCTAGCAGCATCTTGGTCTAGCAGCATCTTGGCCTAGCAGCATCTTGGTCTAGCAGCATCTGGACATGACAGCATCTTGGCCTAGCAGCATCTTGGCCTAGCAGCATCTTAGCCTAGCAGCATCTGAACCTGACAGTATCTTGGCCTAGCACCATCTGGGCTTGACAACATCTTGGCCTAGCAGTATCTGAGCCTGACAACATCTTGGCCTAGCAGCATCTGAACCTGACAGTATCTTGGCCTAGCAGAATCTGGGCTTGACAGCATCTTGGCCTAGCAGTATCTGAGCCTAACAGCATCTTGGTCTAGCAGCATCTTGGCCTGACAGCATCTTGGCCTAGCAGCATCTGAACATGACAGCATCTTGGCCTAGCAGCATCTTGGCCTAGCAGCATCTTGGCCTAGCAGTATCTTGGCCTAGCAGCATCTTGGTCTAGCAGCGTCTTGGCCTAGCAGCATCTTGGCCTGACAGCATGTTGGCCTAGCAGCATCTTGGCATAGCAGCATCTTGGCCTAGCAGCATCTGGACCTGATAGCATCTTGGCCTAACAGAATCTGAACCGGACAGCATCTTGGCCTAGCAGCATCTGGACCTGTCAGCGTCTTGGCCTAGCAGCATCTGGGAGTAACAACATCTTGGCCTAGCAGTATCTGAGCCTAACCCCATCTTGGCCTAGCAGCAAAATGGCCTAGCAGCATCTTGGCCTAGCAGCATCTGGCCCTGACAGCATCTTGGCCTAACAGAATCTGAACCGGACAGCATCTTGGCCTAGCAGCATCTGAACCTGTCAGCGTCTTGGCCTAGCAGCATCTGGGAGTAACAACATCTTGGCCTAGCAGTATCTGAGCCTGACAGCATCTTGGTCTAGCAGCATCTTGGCCTAGCAGCATCTTGGCCTAGCAGCATCTGGACCTGTCAGCATCTTGGCCTAGCAGCATCTGAATCTAGCAGCATCCGGACCTGACAGCATCTTGGCCTAGCAGCATCTTGGCCTGGCAGCATCTTGGCCTAGCAGCATCTGGACCTGACAGCATCTTGGTCTAGCAGCATCTGAATCTGACAGTATCAGCTGTTTAAGTATACTAGTGATAACATTTCTAAAACAGTCTCAAAACAATAATAAGGAAAATTATTTACCTTTCAGCTGAAGAAGAGACTGAGATGGGCACGAAAGCTACACTCGAATAAGTGAGGTTATTAATTTTCTTTATTATGAATTATCCGTGGATCAGGACCAACATTTTTGGAACTAAATCGCAAAGATATGTAGATGAGCTGCGGATAGTAAGACGTCTATTCACAGATGCAAAGATATGTAGATGAGCTGCGGCTAGTAAGACGTCTATTCACAGATGCAAAGATATGTAGATGAGCTGCGGCGAGTAAGACGTCTATTCACAGATGCAAAGATATGCAGATGAGCTGCGGCTAGTAAGACGTCTATTCACTGATGCCAAGATATGTAAATGAGCTGCGGCTAGTAAGACGTCTATTCACAGATGCCAAGATATGTAGATGAGCTGCGGCTAGTAAGATGTCTATTCACAGATGCCAAGATATGTAGATGAGCTGCGGCTAGTAAGACGTCTATTCACAGATGCCAAGATATGTAGATGAGCTGCGGCTAGTAAGACGTCTATTCACAGATGCAAAGATATGTAGATGAGCTGCGGCTAGTAAGACGTCTATTCACAGATGCCAAGATATGTAGATGAGCTGCGGCTAGTAAGACGTCTATTCACAGATGCCATGACATGTAGATGAGCTGCGGCTGGTAAGACGTCTATTCACTGATGCAAAGATATGTAGATAAGCTGCGGCTAGTAAGATGTCTATTCACAGATGCAATGATAAGTAGATGAGCTGCGGCTAGTAAGACATCTATTCACAGATGCAAAGATATGTAGATGAGCTGCGGCTAGTAAGACGTCTATTCACATATGCCAAGATATGTAGATGAGCTGCGGCTAGTAAGACGTCTATTCACAGATGCAAAGATATGTAGATGAGCTGCGGCTAGTAAGACGTCTATTCACAGATGCAAAGATATGTAGATGAGCTGCGACTAGTAAGACGTCTATTCACAGATACAAAGATATGCAGATGAGCTGCGGCTAGTAAGACATCTATTCACAGATGCCAAGATATGTAGATGAGCTGCCGGCTAGTAAGACATCTATTCACAGATACAAAGATATGCAGATGAGCTGCGGCTAGTAAGACGTCTATTCACAGATGCAAAGATATGCAGATGAGCTGCGGCTAGTAAGACGTCTATTCACAGATGCAAAGATATGTAGATGGGCTGCGGCTAGTAAGACGTCTATTCACAGATGCAAAGATATGTAGATGAGCTGCGGCTGGTAAGACGTCTATTCACAGATGCAAAGATATGTAGATGAGCCGCGGCTAGTAAGACGTCTATTCACAGATGCCAAGATATGTAGATGAGCTGCGGCTAGTAAAACGTCTATTCACAGATGCAAAGATATGTAGATGAGCTGCGGCTGGTAAGACATCTATTCACAGATGCAAAGATATGTAGATGAGATGTGGCTAGTAAGACATCTATTCACAGATGCCAAGATATGTAGATGAGCTGCCGGCTAGTAAGACGTCTATTCACAGATGCAAAGATATGCAGATGAGCTGCGGCTAGTAAGACGTCTATTCACAGATGCAAAGATATGTAGAAGAGCTGCGGCTAGTAAGACGTCTATTCACAGATGCAAAGATATGTAGATGAGCTGCGGCTAGTAAGACGTCTATTCACAGATGCAAAGATATGTAGATGAGCTGCGGCTAGTAAGACGTCTATTCACAGATGCAAAGATATGTAGATGAGCTGCGGCTAGTAAGACGTCTATTCACAGATGCAAAGATATGTAGAAGAGCTGCGGCTAGTAAGACGTCTATTCACAGATGCAAAGATATGTAGATGGGATGCATAACAGCGATTACATTTTGTGTTCCCGGGACAAAGTTAATTTAATAAAACATTTTGAAATTGGGGAAGCAAACGAACTCTCTGATCACAAGGTCATACAGTATGATCTATTAGTCAATACTAAGCCAGAAAATACAATACCTGATAATCCTGGGCAAGCAATGGTTTACAAATATAATTGGAATTCAGAACTTATGAATGAATACAGAGAGAATTTAACGTGTGATGAAGTGCAGTGTGTTTTAAATGTTATGAATAACGTTATAAATGAGGCGAATCTGATGGATGAAGCGAGTGTAAATGAAGTGGTCGAATTGTTTACTATAGCTATAAAGAAAGCTGCAGATAATTTATTTTTGAAAACTATTACACCTAACAACGAACACAAACGTAAAAGGCATAGCATCCCTCACTATTCAAATGATTGTGAAATTAAACGAAAAAAGTTTTTCAAATTTCTTAATTGGTATAGAAGAGATAGATCGGATATATCTAGGATAAACATAGTCGCTGCACGGACCGATTTCCAAAAGTCAGTACAGCTGCACCGTAGAGAGCAATGCGTCGCAATGACAAAATCACTATTAGAAGCTCAATATACGAATACAAAGTTGTATTGGAAAATGTTTAAAAAAAAGTCGACACAAAGCAAAATATAAATATTGCTCTCAGCGAATTCAAAGAGGTTTTTAAGTCCATTAGCAACCCTGATGCCGATTTTTACCAGGCAGATAATGACATAAAGGATTACGTAGATGATTACCTAAAGGACGACTTGCAAATAATTTTTGATGACTTAAACAAAGAAATATCTGAAACGGAAGTAATGAAAGCAATAAGACAACTAAACAACGGTAAAAGCGCTAGCCCAGATTTATTAATAAATGAGTTTTGTTTAAAAGCGAGTGATATATTACTCCCGCACATTACAGCGCTTTTCAACTGTGTCTTTAAAAGCGAATTTGGTCAGAAGGAATCATCGTACCTCCACACAAGAAGGGCAGCGCTAACTAATTACAGGGGCATTACACTTCTTAGTACATTTGGTAAATTATTTACTAAAGTTCTTAATAATAGATTAAATGATTCGGCAGAATCCATTGCTGTTTATATAGAAGCTCAAGCTGGTTTTAGAGCCGGTCTGAGTACTGTGGATAATATATTTGCCATAAACGGGTTAATATCACATGTACTAAATAAAGGAGGGAGGTTGTTCTGTGCTTTTATAGATTTTACTTTTCGACTATGTAGTACATGAGTGTTTATGGTACACACTTTTAAAAGCGGGTGTTAAAGGAAATATTATTAATATTATCATGTCAATGTAAAAGAGGTTAAAACTAGAGTTAGATTAATCTCTAACGTATCAGACTGTTTCGAATGTACCACTGGTGTACGTCAAGAGGAAAGCGTATCGCCTTTTCTCTTCGCTATGTATCTAAATGACTTAGAAGACGAATTTTTCAGAAAGGGTGGGGAGGGTGTGGGCTTAGAATTATTATTAATTTTATATGCTGATGACATAATTATATTAGCCGAAAGTAGAACTGGACTACAAAAAGGGTTAAATATTTTACATGAGTATTGCAACAGGTGGCGATTGACAGTTAATATTGATAAAACTAAAGCAATGGTTTTCAGACCGGGTGGGCGCTTAAGGGTAAATGACAAATGGTGGTATGGTAATACTGAAGTAGAAATTGTAAATAACTTCAAGTATTTGGGCATCGTTTTTTCTACTTCAGGGTCGTTCACCGAAGCACAAAAATGTTTAGCGGGTCAAGCGCAGAAAGCCGTATTCGCTTTACAAAAATATTGTAATAAATTTATAGGCCTATCAATAGACCACTATTGCAAACTATTTGACAAGCTAGTTCTACCTATCCTCTGCTGGGGTTTTCACTCAGTGTATGCTGTTGACAAATGCCACCTTCGCTTCTGTAAGCAACTGCTTAATGTAAAACAAAGTACGTCAAAATTTGTTGTTTATGGAGAGTTAGGGAGGATGCGTCTGCGATTAGGGAGAGAAATCAAGTTGATAAAATATTGGTTCAAAATATTAGATATGAAACCGAATAGAATTGCTAAACATGTATATAATACCTTATATCAAGACTGGCATAGGGATAAAAATTGTAAGAATTGGGTTTAAATCATTAAGAGATAAGCTCTGTACCAATGGGTTTGGGGATGTATGGGAGTCACAGGGAACAATAGTAAGTAAGGATCAGTTTATCCTCGAATACAAGCAGAGAATAAGTGACAATTTTTATCAGGAGTGGAGGGGGCAATTGGAAGCCAGCAATAAAACATGGTTCTACAAAAATATTTCAACTGATCTAACATATAAATGCTATTTAAATAAAGTAAAAACGAAAAAGCACCGTGTTGCATTATGTAGACTAAGAACGGGGTCTCATAGACTAAATATTGAATTAGGCAGATGGCACAAACCAATACCAATACCACGCGCTGAGCGAACATGCCCTTTTTGTGATGATGTAGACGATGAATATCATCTTTAAATTTTATGTCCTGTCGATAATGATTTACACAGGAAATACATAAAACCATATTTCTGGAAACGACCGAACGTTCACAAAGCATCAGAATTATTGATGTATACCAGCGAAATTAGTTTAAAGAAGTTAGCGGCTTTTACTTACAATGCTTTTCTATTACGTGACGAATGCACGTACTTGCGTTTTCTCCACTATAATCCATCGCATTTTCTTCTATGCCAATTTGGGAGCATAATTCTTACTTTTAACAGATTGTATTTTCTCATCACAGGCACAATTTCAGCTCTCAATATACAAATCTTTACTGAACCAGTGGCTATTTCGCCTCCATTGTAAAAGCTGTATATTAAAGTTTTAATTTTCACCAATTCGGTACGATTGTGTGTGCATACAGGTGTATGAGGGTGTGGGTGTGCGTCTATCTGCATGGGAAGTGGATATGTATGCGCGCGCGTGTGTGTGTGTGTGCGTGCGTGCGTGCGTGCGTGCGTGCGTGCGTGCGTGCGTGCGTGCGTGCGTGCGCGTTTGTGCGTGCGTACGTACGTACGTACGTACGTACGTGTGTGCGTGCGTGCGTGTGTATGTGGATTACCACGAGAACACGTGAGCGCATATGGACATGAGCATTAGTAAGTGGATAAGAGGAACCAAGAAAGTCATTTAATAAAATAAATGCAAAACTAATGCCCTCATGCCATTATATGGGGGAGTCAGTCAAACCATCCCCGTCACGTTGGAGAATGCGGCACTATTCTGATGGTTTATCACTGGAAGGACTGGCTCAATAACCAATCCAGTGGTTCCAGTGATAGAGTGTCAGAATGGTCCTCTTTCGATGTGAAAGAAACGAATCAACGTTACAAAACTCGATTTTTAATTTCTAGGCATGACTTTGTGAAGGGGTGCGCGCGAAAGTGATTGTGTGAGCGCGTGCAGCCCGGTCTCACTCCTCGCTTCTCTTTCGATCCGCTATTTCGAAAGCGAGGAGTGTTGACCTTGAGTGGTTTATATACTTAGACCGGATCCCACCTTTTGGAAACGAAGGGTGGTGATATTGGAAATGGCATTATACTTCTGTCTGAGTGTGGGTGAGAGAGAGAGAGAGAGTGAGAGAGAGAGAGAGAGAGAGAGAGAGAGAGAGAGAAGGAAAGAAGGAGAGACGGCGAGATAGAGGGAGAGAGAGAGAGAGAGAGAGAGAGAGAGAGAGAGAGAGAGAGAGAGAGAGAGAGGTGGAGAGAGTGTGTGTATGTGTGTGCGAGCGTGCGTGCGTGCGTGCGTGCGTGCGTGTATGTGCGTGCGTGCGTGCGTGCGTGCGTGCGTGCGTGCGTGCGTGCGTGCGTGCGTGCGTGCGTGCGTGCGTGTGTGTGTGGAGTTGTGTTCGTTTATCAGTATCTTAGTTGCAAACCGGGCTATCGTGTGACCACCCTCGGTCTGTTGATGGACTACAGTCGATTGCCGTGGGCAGCACACCTGAGCATTTGATAATGTAGCCCCAAATACCTAGGTGTCCCTTTGCCTGCTAAGGAAATCGACCTGTGGTTCATTGATGGATCCGCGGCTGGCGCGGTGGTCGAAATGTATATGAATCAAATTAGCCTGCGAACATTACTGATTTAATAACATATAAAATATGAGACTGAATATGTTCTTGCAATTGTAATGCACTTAGTTGATTTGTCCGCCATATCACGTTATGTGTAACCAAATTGCACTCAAGGGTTAAATGGCCTATTGTGTGAATAACTCTATCTATGTTTCACCTTTCTTGTTGTTTCCGATATCTGTTCTGGAGTAACATCTCCCTGTACAGTTCTCTTTATATGACGTGGCTGAGTTCACGCTCCCATCCCCGGGGCAGTTAATATTATCACCCGTCTCAGGGGCGTGGCTCGCACACACGTGACATACAATTTGCCTTTCAGCTGGACGGACATCTGAATAATAATAATAATAATAATAATAATAATAATAATAATAATAATAATAACAACAACAACAACATCCCGGTCGCTAAGACGAGAACCTGATCTGAGCCAGCTCTTATAGGTGGCTTAGAGCCTAAATAGCCTCTTAGATTTGATCAACTTGGGTTAATGCTGTCAATTTTATTGAATTATGTGAGAAGGTTACAGTAGAAATCTTCTTTATCCGCCCAGTCTACACATCATTGAATGTGGTTTTTAAAAACAAACAATCGTGTGTCAACAATGGCAGTAAAAATTATATAAATGAAATCGGCCCAGTTCTTCTTGAGAAGAAGACAATTCAATTCTCCAATTGCTTTAGTATTGGAAATTTTGGTGGGAAAACGATCCAAGGTGGCGGTCAAACCGTTCGTCCGCCAGTATTGAAAATGGCAAATTTTTAATCAGAAGACCCAAAAACCTATGTAAAACCAATTTCTGCTTCAAATTTCAACAAATAAAAAAATTCAAAATGGCTGCGAATCTTGATTGAATGTTGAATATTGATTGGTCGATGGCGGACATGTTTTTTGACGTATCAATTTCTCTTGAACAATCTGTAATGCTCCTCAGTCCTTAATCATATCAGCCAAATTTCGGCCCGATCCGTTCAGCGGTTCTGGAGAAGAAGTCGTTTTCACGAAAACTAGGTCATTCAAGGTGGCCACTCAAGTTTTCGGCCAATCAAATTCCCTTGAACAAACTTGTTTCAGCCGATGTCCTAGATGATATTTCATGAGTTTTTAATCAATCCACCAAGTGGTTTCGGAGGACAAGATTTTTAAAAACGTTTCCCGAAATACTACAAAATCCAAAATGGCCGCCGGCAAAATAGGCCGACCAGCGTTGTTTGAGCAAAATCAGATCTCTATTACGTAACGATGCTTCCTGCAAAATATAATTGAAATCTACCCAGCGGTTTCTGAGGAGAAAGCATTTTAAATTTCCAATTGCTTTACTATGGGGAATTTGGCGGGAAACGAATCCAAGATGGCGACCAAACCGTTAATCCGACAAATTTGAAAATGCCAGATTTTAATTTCTCGACCCCCAAAACCTAGATATGACCAATTTGGGCTTAAAATTCCATCAAATAAAAAATTCAATATTTCCGCCAGACGGCTTTTGATTGGTCCATACGCAAATCCGTGTTTTTCGAGCTATCGACTTCTCTTAAACCAACTTTTATGAGACCCACTCTCCGATGAGGGTTTCACCAAATTTCAGCTCATTCTCTTCAATAGTTCTGGAGAAGAAGATTTTTTAAAAGGCGGGAAAATGTTTCGGAAATCCAAGATGGCCGCCAACCTATCTAGAAATTCGTATCCATTAACACGTAAAAGGTTTGCCCTCTTGCCATGAAAACCTTGAATTTCATCGGCATTTTTTTATTTGCGCTACTCGCGAACAAAAGAAAGCATGGAATAATAAAAAAATAAAAATAAAAATAAAAATAAACAGAACGAAAACAAGAGGGTGCCAAGCACCAGCTTGGCCCCCTAATAATAACAACGACGACAAACGACGACCACAAACGACGACGACGACGACGACGACGACGACGACGACGACGACCCATAGAGATTATTGTTTTCTTTATTCTGCATGAAACCTGCATTCAAAGCGTGTTAGATGTATGGCTCTCAGTGGCGGATCCAGAATGATGAGGACACTATGTCACCCTCACATCACATGTATACAGTGTTTTTTCAACCCTATACAGCCCTGTCATTATTATATCACACATAATGTCTGGTTCTCTTACTATCAAATTTGTGGAATCCTAGTGTACGGTCACGCCAATTCTCTTCAAATTTGCGCCAAATCAGACCAGTCGTTTCAGAGAAATACATATATCAAATATTTTATCTGATCCGGAGCCGTGTTCTTTTATCGGGATAACGGGAGAAATCTGGAAATCCTCTTAGACGATAAGTTCCATCGTTGTGTTAAAATTTGAGCCCAACAGATCAGTAGCTTTTTAGATATACCTCCGGACAGACAGACAGACGGACGGACGGGCAGGCGGGCGGGCGTCTGGGAGGATGGACAGACGGACGGGCAGACAGACAGATTATATTACTATGTTCACCTTACGGGATGAGGGTAGTGAGTTATGATTATAAAGTGAATGTACTTAGCGTACGTGTAGTTATTGTCTTACGTACTGGGCTTGCAGGCCTTGTTCTGCTCAGCTTTCTTCACCTCGCTATCAAGCTGGATGCCAGTGTGCTTACCTGATTCAACAAACACATGCGATTATTAGTATTCAGATTTATTAAAGGTGTCTCACAAGAAATTTCGTGTAACCAAAGTGAAAGGACGTCCATTATTTTGATTAATAAGACAGGTACAACTGTCACACCCACCTACTGACGAGCCGATCATAGAGTCAGCGAAGGTGGCTCAAAGGAAGTCTTCTGTATCCAAAGTAGAATGATATACACTACTACAACCAATAAGGTAGAAACACACATAAATGAGCACGTATATACAGACTCGTACACGCACGCACGCACGCACGCACACACGCACGCACGCACTCACGCACGCACGCACCCACGCACGCACGCACGCACGCACGCACGCACCCACCCACCCAGCCAGCCACCCACCCACACACACACACACACACACACACTCGCAGATTTCTAGCTAAGCCTCGCACATTTCTAGCTAAGCCTCGCACATTTCTAGCTATGCCCCACATATTTCTAGCTAAGCCTCGCACATTTCTAGCTAAGCCTCGCACATTTCTAGCTACGCCTCGCACGTTTCTAGCTAAGCCTCGCACATTTCTAGCTAAGCCCCGCACATTTCTAGCTAAGCCCCGCACATTTCTAGCTATGCCCCGCATATTTCTAGCTATGCCCCACATATTTCTAGCTAAGCCTCGCACATTTCTAGCTAAGCCTCGCACATTTCTAGCTACGCCTCGCACATTTCTACCTATGCCCGCACATTTCTAGCTAAGCCCCGCACATTTCTAGTTAAGCCTCACACATTTCTAGCTAAGCCTTGCACATTTCTACCTGTGCCCCGCATATTTCTAATTAAGCCTCGCACATTTCTAGCTACGCCTCGCACATCTCTACCTATGCCCCGCACATTTCTAGCTAAGGCCCGCACATTTCCAGCTAAGCCCGCACATTTCTAGCTAAGCCTCGCACATTTCTAGCTACGCCTCGCACATTTCTACCTATGCCCGCACATTTCTAGCTACGGCCCACACATTTCTAGCTAAGCCTCGCACATTTCTAGCTACGCCTCGCACATTTCTACCTATGCCCGCACATTTCTAGCTACGGCCCACACATTTCTAGTTAAGCCTCACACATTTCTAGCTAAGCCTTGCACATTTATACCTATGTCCCGCATATTTCTAGCCAAGCCTCGCACATTTCTAGCTATGCCCCACATATTTCTAGTTAAGCCTCGCACATTTCTAGCTAAGCCTCGCACATTTCTAGCTATGCCCCGCACATTTCTAGCTAAGCCCCGCACATTTCCAGCTAGGCCCGCACATTTCTAGCTATGCGTCGCACATTTCTAGCTATACCTCGCATATTTCTAGCTAAGCCTCGCACATTTCTAGCTAAGCCTCACACATTTCTAGCTAAGCCCCGCACATTTCTAGCTAAGCCCGCACATTTCTAGCTATGCTTCACACATTTCTACCTATGCCTGCACATTTCTAGCTAAGCCTCGCACATTTCTAGCTAAGCCTCGCACATTTCTAGCTAAGCCCCGCACATTTCTAGCTAAGCCCCGCACATTTCTAGCTAAGCCTCGCACATTTCTACCTATGCCCCGCACATTTCTACCTATGCCACGCATATTTCTAGATAAGCCTCGCACATTTCTACCTATGCCCCGCATATTTCTAGCTAACCCCGCACATTTCTAGCTAAGCCCCGCACATTTCTAGCTAAGCCTCGCACATTTCTAGCTAAGCCTCCACCCAACACCCCACATTTCTAGCTATATCCTGCACATTTCTAACTATGAACCCGCACATTTCTAGCTATATCCTGCACATTTCTAACTATGAACCCGCACATTTCTAGCTATACCCTGCACATTTCTAGCTATATCCTGCCAGTTATGCTCTGCACATTTCTTTCTATAACTCACGCATTTCTATCTATGACCCGCACATTTCTATCTATAACCCACACATTTCTATCTATGACCCGCATATTTCTGTCTATAACCCGCATATTTCTCTCTATAACCCGCATATTTCTATCTATGACCCGCACATTTCTATCTATGACTCGCATATTTCTATCTATGACCCGCACATTTCTATCTATGACCCGCACATTTCTATCTATGAATCGCATATTTCTATCTATAACCCACACATTTCTATCTATGACCCACACATTTCCATCTATAACCCGCATATTTCTATCTATGTCCCGCATATTTCTATCTATGACTCGCATATTTCTATCTATAACCCGCATATTTCTATCTATGACCCACACATTTCTATCTGTAACCCGCATATTTCTATCTGTAACCCGCATATTTCTATCTATGACTCGCATATTTCTATCTATAACCCACACATTTCTGTCTATAACCCACACATTTCTATCTATAACCCGCATATTTCTATCTATGACCCGCACATTTCTATCTATGACCCGCATATTTCTATCTATAACCCACACATTTCTATCTATGACCCGCACATTTCTATCTATGACCCGCATATTTCTATCTATGACACACATATTTCTATCTATGACCCGCACATTTCTATCTATAACCCACACATTTCTATCTATAACCCACACATTTCTATCTATAACCCGCATATTTCTATCTATGACCCACATATTTCTATCTATGACCCGCACATTTCTATCTATAACCCACACATTTCTATCTATGACCCGCATATTTCTATCTATAACCCGCATATTTCTATCTATAACCCGCATATTTCTATCTATGACCCACATATTTCTATCTATGACCCACACATTTCTATCTATAACCCACACATTTCTATCTATAACCCACACATTTCTATCTATAACCCGCATATTTCTATCTATGACCCACATATTTCTCTCTATAACCCACACATTTCTATCTATAACCCACACATTTCTATCTATGACCCACGCATTTCTATCTATAACCCACACATTTCTATCTATGACCCGCATATTTCTATCTATAACCCGCATATTTCTATCTATAACCCACACATTTCTATCTATAACCCACACATTTCTATCTATGACCCACACATTTCTATCTATAACCCACACATTTCTATCTATGACCCGCATATTTCTATCTATAACCCACACATTTCTATCTATGACCCGCATATTTCTATCTATAACCCGCATATTTCTATCTATAACCCACACATTTCTATCTATGACCCGCATATTTCTATCTATAACCCGCATATTTCTATCTATGACCCGCATATTTCTATCTATAACCCGCATATTTCTATCTATGACCCGCACATTTCTATCTATGACCCACACATTTCTATCTATAACCCGCATATTTCTATCTATAACCCACACATTTCTATCTATGACCCGCATATTTCTATCTATAACCCACACATTTCTATCTATGACCCGCATATTTCTATCTATAACCCGCATATTTCTATCTATGACCCGCATATTTCTCTCTATAACCCACACATTTCTATCTATAACCCGCATATTTCTATCTATGACCCGCATATTTCTCTCTATAACCCGCATATTTCTATCTATGACCCGCACATTTCTATCTATGACCCGCATATTTCTATCTATGACCCGCATATTTCTATCTATAACCCGCATATTTCTATCTATGACCCGCACATTTCTATCTATGACCCGCATATTTCTATCTATGACCCACACATTTCCATCTATAACCCGCATATTTCTCTCTATAACCCGCATATTTCTATCTATGACCCGCATATTTCTATCTATAACCCGCATATTTCTATCTATGACCCACACATTTCTATCTATAACCCGCATATTTCTATCTATGACCCGCATATTTCTCTCTATAACCCGCATATTTCTATCTATGACCCGCACATTTCTATCTATGACTCGCATATTTCTATCTATAACCCACACATTTCTATCTATGACCCACACATTTCCATCTATAACCCGCATATTTCTATCTGTAACCCGCATATTTCTATCTATGTCCCGCATATTTCTATCTATGACTCGCATATTTCTATCTATAACCCGCATATTTCTATCTATGACCCACACATTTCTATCTGTAACCCGCATATTTCTATCTGTAACCCGCATATTTCTATCTATGACTCGCATATTTCTATCTATAACCCACACATTTCCATCTATAACCCGCATATTTCTATCTATGTCCCGCATATTTCTATCTATGACTCGCATATTTCTATCTATGACTCGCATATTTCTATCTATGACCCGCATATTTCTATCTATGACCCGCATATTTCTATCCATGACCAGCACATTTTTATCTATGACCCGCATATTTCTATCTATGACCTGCACATTTCTATCTATGACCCACACATTTCTATCTATGACCCGCATATTTCTATCTATGACCCGCATATTTCTATCTATGACCCGCACATTTCTATCTATGACCCACACATTTCTATCTATAACCCGCATATTTCTATCTATGACCCGCATATTTCGATCTATGACCCGCACATTTCTATCTATGACCCGCATATTTCTATCTATGTCCCAAATTTTCTATCTATGACCCGCACATTTCTATCTATGAACCGCACATTTCTATCTATGACCCGCATATTTCTATCTATAACCTGCATATTTCTAGCTATGTCCCGCACATTTCTAGCTATGCTCCACCCATTTCCAGCTAAGCTCCGCCAATTTCTAGCTAATGTCCGACCACTTCTAGCTAATCTCCGCCAATTTCTAGCTAAGCTCCGCCAATTTCTAGCTAAGCTTAGCTAAGCTCCACGTTCCACTCATGTTGGAATTGATTTGAAACTGTGCAACCTGCAGTCCCAGACAGGTCGAATCCATCAGTTGCGCGAAGAAATAAGTCAGATAAGATATTATCTAGACAGTACATAAGGAATTGGTCAAATACACTACACGAATCAACACATCCGTCATTCTACAAACAAATACAGATAACAAATGTGCATATTCATAGCCGAATGGTTCAAATTATGTGCCTAGATGTAATGAAACGAAATAAATCTTAGCATATGATGATTTCATATGAATTAATATAATTGTTTAAGTTATCAAATTGAATTAGAGGCGCGAGCCCCTAATTCAAATTCACAACTAAACCTACAAAATTTATTTATATGGAATAAAATCATCATATGCTAAGATTTATTTCGTTTCATTACACTGAGGTACACAATTTATGCCTCTAAATGTATATGGTTTCAACAATTTTATTTTCAAGCATTTTGGTGTGAATATGCACCTTTAAATAGAATTGAACCTGAAATGTACCTAAAGTCAGCCCCCCCCCCCACCACCACAACCCACTCCCCCCCCCCCCTCTCGCACCCACCCCACACACCCCGCCCCAACCCCGCGTCTCCCCACACACACCCACAACCACCGCCACCACCACCACCACCACCACCACCACCACCACCACATCCACCATCACCATCACCTCCACCATCACCACCATCACCACCACCACCTCCAACCACACACCCCCCCCCACCCCACCACCACCACCACCACAAGCCCTGTATCAGTAGCTTGATACAGATATTAAGCCCTGTATCAGTAGGTTGATACAGATATTAAGCCCTGTATCAGTAGCTTGATACAGATATTAAGCCCTGTATCAGTAGGTTGATACAGATATTAAGCCCTGTATCAGTAGGTTGATACAGGTAGTAAGCCCTGTATCAATAGTTTGATACAGATATTAAGCCGTGTATCAGTAGCTTGATACAGATATTAAGCCCTGTATCAGTAGCTTGATACATATATTAAGCCCTGTATCAGTAGCTTGATACATATATTAAGCCCTGTATCAGTAGCTTGATACATATATCAAGTCCTGTATCAGTAGCTTGATACAGATATTAAGCCCTGTATCAGTAGCTTGATACAGATATTAAGCCCTGTATCAGTAGCTTGATACAGATATTAAGCCCTGTATCAGTAGCTTGATACATATATTAAGCCCTGTATCAGTAGCTTGATACATATATCAAGTCCTGTATCAGTAGCTTGATACAGATATTAAGCCCTGTATCAGTAGCTTGATACAGATATTAAGCCCTGTATCAGTAGCTTGATATATATATTAAGCCCTGCATCAGTAGTTTGATACAGATATTAAGCCCTGTATATGTAGCTTGATACAGATATTAAGCCCTGTATCAGTAGCTTGATACAGATATTAAGCCCTGTATCAGTAGCTTGATACAGATATTAAGCCCTGTATCAGTAGCTTGATATATATATTAAGCCCTGCATCAGTAGTTTGATACAGATATTAAGCCCTGTATATGTAGCTTGATACAGATATTAAGCCCTGTATCAGTAGCTTGATACAGATATTAAGCCCTGTATCAGTAGCTTGATACAGATATTAAGCCCTGTATCAGTAGCTTGATATATATATTACGCCCTGCATCAGTAGTTTGATACAGATATTAAGCCCTGTATATGTAGCTTGATACAGATATTAAGCCCTGTATCAGTAGCTTGATATATATATTAAGCCCTGCATCAGTAGTTTGATACAGATATTAAGCCCTGTATCAGTAGTTTGATATATATATTAAGCCCTGTATATGTAGCTTGATACAGATATTAAGCCCTGTATCAGTAGCTTGATATATATATTAAGCCCTGCATCAGTAGTTTGATACAGATATTAAGCCCTGTATATGTAGCTTGATACAGATATTAAGCCCTGTATCAGTAGCTTGATACAGATATTAAGCCCTGTATCAGTAGCTTGATACATATATTAAGCCCTGCATCAGTAGTTTGATACAGATATTAAGCCCTGTATCAGTAGCTTGATACAGATATTAAGCCCTGTATCAGTAGCTTGATACATATATTAAGCCCTGTATCAGTAGCTTGATACATATATTACGCCCTGTATCAGTAGCTTGATACAGATATTAAGCCCTGTATATGTAGCTTGATACATATATTAAGCCCTGTATCAGTAGCTTGATACAGATATTAAGCCCTGTATTAGCAGTTTGATGCAGATATTAAGCCCTGTATCAGCAGCTTAATACATATATTAAGCCCTGTATCAGTAGCTTGAGACAGATATTAAGCCCTGTATTAGCAGTTTAATGCAGATATTAAAATCGACCCGAACCACCCAGTAGCTCATCAGCATTTACGCAATGTCAGCAGAGTTTTGTTTTCATTTCGTCTGCATCCCTTTTGAATTATAAGACGAATTAAGAGAGACTATTTTCTGCCAACTGTTGTTCATACAGAAGACTGTGGTCGTTTATATCATCTCGTTTTAGGTGTAATAATATTGTCTGGTATAAATACGGTAGTTCTCGGTAGTTATCGTGCCCCTTCAAGATTCAATTCTCCTTATGCCTCCAATTCACAGGGTTGGGGTTACTACGCTAATGGTCAGTCAGTACATACGATCTACTTTTCTCGATCTCGTATTGAAGGAGATCTCGCGAGACGCGAATGCACGTATATTTCTGATTGGACTGGTGAATCATGTGATCTAGGCTCGTGACTTTACCTATTGGTGCTCTATTGCAGAAGCTGGTTGAGCAGATGCAGTATGTGTCATCCTGGTAGGTATAGCATCCGTCTACTGGCAGATCTTCTGGCCCTGGTATCGAGTACGATAAACTGCAGCCACGAAACACAACTGTAGGGAAGGAACACTAAATAGACAGTTCATAAATGATATTCTAGAAAGCAGGCCACTCAATGGACACGTCATAAGTGATATTCTAGAAACCAGGCCACTCAATGGACAGGTCATAAGTGATATTCTAGAAAACAGGCCACTCAACGGACAGGTCATAAGTGATATTCTAGAAAGCAGACCACTCAATGGACAGGTCATAAGTGATATTCTAGAAACCAGGCCACTCAATGGACAGGTCATAAGTGATATTCTAGAAAACAGGCCACTCAATGGACAGGTCATAAGTGATATTCTAGAAAGCAGGCCACTCAATGGACAGGTCATAAGTGATATTCTAGAAAGCAGACCACTCAATGGACAGGTCATAAGTGATATTCTAGAAAGCAGGCCACTCACTGGACAGGTCATAAGTGATATTCGAGAAAACAGACCACTCAATGGACAGTTCATAAATGATATTCTAGAAAACAGGCCACTCAATGGGCAGGTCATAAGTGATATTCTAGAAACCAGGCCACTCAATGGACAGGTCATAAGTGATATTCTAGAAAACAGACCACTCAATGGACAGGTCATAAGTGATATTCTAGAAAGCAGGCCACTCAATGGAAAGTCATAAGTGGTATTCTAGAAAGCAGGCGACTCAATGGACAGGCCATAGGTGGTATTCTAGAAAGCAGGCCGCTCACTGGACAGGTCATAAGTGATATTCGAGAAAAAAGACCACTCAATGGACAATTCATAAGTGATATTTTAGACTGAAAACAGGCCACTCAATGGACAGTTCATATGTGATATTTTAGACTGAAAACAGGCCACTCAATGGACAGTTCATAAGTGATAATTTAACTGAAAACAGGACACTCAATGGACAGTTCATAAGTGGCATTTTAGACTGAAAACAGGCCACCCAATGGACAGTACATATGTGATATTTTAGACTGAAAACAGGCCACTCAATGGACAGTTCATAAGTGATAATTTAGACTGAAAACAGGCCACTTAATGGACAGTTCATAAGTGATAATTTAGCCTGAAAACAGGCCACTCAATGGACAGTTCAAAAGCGATATTCTGGAAAGCAGACCACCCAATGGACAGTTCATAAATGATATTCTAGAAAACAGGTCACTCAATGGACCGTTCATAAGTGACATTTTGGAAAACAGGCCACTCAATGGACAGTTCATAAGTGATGTTCTAGAAAACAAGCCACTCAATGGACAGTTCATAAGGGATATTTTAGAGGTGTCAAACAAGAGCATTCAGAGATTGAAGATGCTCCTACGCCCTCCCATTTTGTAGAATGGTAAACATTTCGGATTTTACAGATTTTACCGGATTTACTTGTGCGTGCGTGCGTGCGTGCGTGCGTGCGTGCGTGCGTGCGTGCGTGCGTGCGTGCGTGCGTGTATAATTAATTCATCTTACTATATGTGTTAATGATGCACTATCTTATGTAACTATAATGGCAGAGATATGCGTGGGTTTTTTTTAGAGACAGTTGGTTTATTCGTGATTGTTGGTTCATGCGAGATTTATGCTCTTTTAATTGGGCCAATATATGGATTGAACAACGGCCCCCCCCCCTCACCCCCCCCCCTCCCACACCCCACCCCTCCCCCACCCAACCCCACCAACAAAAAATGATTGCTCCAAAATATTTTTCTAAGTTTTATGGTAAAGTTTGGTGTCCTAAAGAACATACTAAAAGTCTACCTCAATCTGACCATCTGAATGCCATTATTTTTTAAGATGGCAGCCATAAAATAGTCATAAGTCATTAACGATTCACAATAGACTGGCGATTTTGGTGTCTACCTCTAGATTCACCCTACCTAACAAGACATTAAGACAAGGTAGAATGCCAAATCCAACATGGCGTCCAAGATAGCCGTCAAAACCATAAAATGGTCATACGTCGTTAACTATTCATACTAGACTGGCGAATTTGGTGTCTAACCCCAGGTTCATGGTGCCTAGCAACACATTAAGACCAGACAGCATGCCATGGGGTTATTAGATATTTCAGCAATCCAACATGGCCTCAACGATAGCCATATTCCCAGGCGTTATTTATATAATACATAATAATATATAGCCTGGGGGTAATTTTAGAAAATGGCCTATAAAGTAAATAAAAAATCATTAAGAAAACTGAACATTCATTTTTGGTGGGAACCCCAAAAGATATACGCAATCAACTAGGAGTCTACTATGAACAGATAATAACTGCTGGCAATTTTTATGCTTTTCGCGGCTATCTTGGACGTCATCTTGAATTTCCTAAATATCTTATAATCCCGAATTTTACCTGGTCTTAATACCTGGTCCTAATATGTTGCTAGGCTCCAAAACATGGAGAAGATACCAGAAGCCCCAGTCCAGTGTGAATAGTTAATGACTTATGGCCATTTTAATATTTTGGCGGTCATCTTGGACGCCATGTTGGATTTCTCATATATCTAATAACCCCATGGCATTCTATCTGCTCTTAATGTGTTGCTAGGCTCCATGAACCTGGGGGTAGACACCAAAATAGACAGTCTAGTATGAATAGTTAACGACTTATGGGAATTTTATGGTTTTGTCGGCCATCTTGGACGCCATTTTGAAAATAATGACTTTACAATGGTCAGGTTGTGGTAGACTTTTAGTATGTTCTTTAGTACACCAGCCACTACCTTAAAACGTTGAAATTTTTTTGAAGCAATCGGGGTGTGGGGGTGTGGGTGTGTGAAGGTGGTTAATTCTCATATATTGACCCTACTATTTAGTTGTCACGAATTAAAACCATGTTCTTGGGAGTTGGTATGCACTGAGAGAAAGCTGGTTAGGTGTAGGTTAACATCATTGTATACGAAATTTTCATTTGTCTCTCTCTTGTATGCGAATGACGTCATCGTCGCCACATGAACTGACATGACCGGCAAAAGGTGGCAATGACGTCATCATCGCCACGTGAAGTCAGTCAGTCAGTCTGCTAGCCAGGCAGTCAATCGTCTAGTCAATCCGCTAGTCAGCCAGCCAGCCAGCTATTATCTATCTTACCAGTAGGATCGTAGCTGTGTATGTTCGTCCTAGTTACACATTTGCCGCCGCATTTCGAGGTGTCGGTGTACCGGATATTGATTGTCGCATCAGCTTTGCAGTTCCGGTTTGGGATATCTATCCCACTGTTACAGTCAAAGCAGAGAATGGCGTCTAATTGACCTGAAGGAAAAATGTAGGATTAAATCAAACTAGAAAACGTTTGCTAACGTGACTGTAAAATTGCGTTACACGTAGCATCTTTACTTACCGTAGGCTAGGATTGATTCTAAGTACAATCCAATTAGAGGTCAGGTAGAATATTAGACAGAAGGCTCATTAAGCTCCACAACCCTTTGAACCATGAATTCCTAGAATCGTAATTTTAAAACGATCATACAGGTAAGCTGTTGAGTATTAACAGCAACCTGCTAATGCCTGTTGCTGCTGCAGCAACAACTCCCAGGAAAAGGAGAGCATTCTGCAGCGAAGTGATAACTCAGTTAATAGCTAATGGATGAATCCGATCCATCACTCAAGTATATGACGTCATAATAAATTATGTCACGTGTAGCCTGATGTCACAATCAAAATAGGCTACGAAATGAATGACGTATCTAAGGTCGTCATGGATACCTAATAGTTCATCAGGCGTGCAAACTGTATGTCTTTACTATTTAATATACATTCTGTTGAATAGTTTGAAACTAATTTGACTCGGTGCTGTTGCTGCCATAGGCATCGACAGGACCCAGTCAAATTAGTGTCACAATATTCAACAGCTTACCTGTATAATTACCTTGATATTGTGTCTTGGAATTCGAGGTTCAATCGATACCA
The DNA here is from genome assembly GCA_034401795.1 of Chaetoderma sp. LZ-2023a. NCBI lineage: Eukaryota > Metazoa > Mollusca > Caudofoveata > Chaetodermatida > Chaetodermatidae > Chaetoderma > Chaetoderma sp. LZ-2023a. The sequence continues at coordinate 2,943,288 of CM067362.1, forward strand.
CCCCTGGAAAAGCGTGGGCGAAGTTTAGCTTATAGATTAGCGATGCATAGCTAATTAAAGTGGATTCCTCCATTGCAAGCCACTTATCACTGGACGGTATTAACATCTACATGCCGGTGCCATAGAATATACCGCGGTATCACGGTATACCGTCATCGGAGGGCGAGGTGTTTTCTACTCTGAATAATTAGTGAGAAATATCATACCTTATTCCTACACACACACACACACACACACACACACACACACACACACACACACACACACACACACACACACACACACACACACACACACACACACACCCCACCCCCACTTCACACACCCACCCCATGCACCCATACCCCTCTGTTCAGCACGTAGATTCCCCTGTTTCCTCCATTCCACCCCTCGCTCAGTGATTGGGCATAGATTAGGAAAGGTGTGTTTTGGGTACATGCACTCATATTTGCAGGAAACATAGTTTATCCAAAGAGGACAATTATGAATAATGTAATTGCTTAGTGAAATATGATTAGCTATAAGGTTAATCACGTGAGCGACCAGTGTACGCTTCAGTAACACCACGCAAGATACAGCCTACATCTGGACAATGATATAAATATTGGAACTTTTCAGGTATACAGGGAGTTGGTCGATATCTAACTGCTAAGACCATAATGCTATCGGGAGCTGAAACAGTAAGTTAAAATCAACTTATACGATTTATCACCAAAATGAAAGTTAATATGTCCAACACAGGTGGAAGTGGTTGAACGTTAAACAACGACAAGACAAAGCGGAACCGAAAAATATGTTCTAATATGAATGTGGATGTATGATTATAATATGGGGCACGGGGTCATATCCGAGGAGGGGTTCAGAGATGAGAATGTAAGCAGGTAGAGGCTAGTGTCAAATACATAATAATGTCTAGTATAGTATGAGTATGTGTTACTACAGTGGAAGCGAGCAGTCTGATAACCATACTAACCTGTTTGAAGCGCCAGTATCAGAAACATAGCGGGGAGAGTGTCAAGAGACGCCATCTTACTAACACACTGATACAGATAACCCCTAACTGACAACTACTGGAAAATAATTAGTAAATTTCAAACTAAATTTGCGGATTATCGAATCTTGACAGCGCTAGTCACCCGCACGTTACAAGTGTTGCATATGTGTATCCAACAGACAAACCAGCTTAATATGTATGATGTGTAAGTGAATACACACCACGCAATGACAGATAATGATAACTATTCAAATAGTTGTGTTGACGCGCCATGTACCTGTCGTCATAGCCACACTCAGGTATACCAGCTTATCCATATAATTCTAAACAAACATTCGTCAATCATCAAGATATATTGCGGGATGGGGTGAGGTGGGTACTTAATATTCGTCATCTCCCAGAAAAGTGCTTGATTTTGTCGCTGTTGTATAAGGAATAAACTTCAGCAGTGTTGTTTCCAAGACAAATGTCAGTAATCATAGACGCTGGTTCGTGACCACTGAGAATGCGTGTAATTCAGCAGTAAAACGGTCTATACAATACAGTCACCCTTTTAGAAGAAATATAGTAAATACATTTTCTATTGACAAGCGATCGGGGGATAGTATCTTCAGCAGTTATTCAGAACCGAATAAAACCCGTGGTTTAATTGAAAGCGAGGTTTAATACACTGACGTCACATCATTCGAGTGTTTCCATTGATTGACGCGGCTCTTCAGGCGTGTGTTCTCAGTGACGCCAGTGACGGGCGGTCAGGTATTCACTTAGGCTCATAATCAAAATAACAGCTCATAGGAACTGCGCGTAAAAGTTGACAAACAGGTTTTCCTTCATAAAGCGGCTTTGCTGAATCCGAATAAAGTGCCTCTCAAATAGAATGCTGCGATGTTTAAGATATGTTAACTAACGTGTATGAAGAGACCGAACAAAGGTAGAACCAAAAGGCGGTCTCTTAAGGCAGGTGGTTTCTGTATAAAGGTGATCTTTGTAGCAGGTTTGACTCTATCTATCTGCCCACCCACCCATTCATCCACTCGGCCATCATTCCGTCCGTCCACCCGCCCGCCCGCCCGCCCGTCCGCCCGCCCGCCCGTCCGTCCGTCCGTCCGTCCGTCCGTCCATCCATCTAGCCAGCCAGCCAGCCAGCCAGCCAGCCAGCCAGCCAGCCAGCCAGCCACCCAGCCACCCAGCCACCCAGCCCATCCATCCACTTGCCCGTCCACCCGCCCGCCCGCCCGCCCGCCCGCCCGCCCGCCCGCCCGCCCGCCCGCAATCTGTAATCACTGATGGCTCTTATTATTATTATTATTATTATTATTATTATTATTATAATATATATATATATATATATATATATATATATATATATATATATATATATATATATATATATATATATATATATATATATATATATATATATATATATATATATATATATATATATATATATATATATATATATATATATATATATATATATATATATATATATATATATATATATATATATATTGTGTCACTACCTGCTATATATATATATATATAAGATTCGTGTTAAGAATGAAGGCAGTACCCGGTCATGTGACCTGTCCTGCTCTTATCTGACAGACTATTTACAGAACTACGTATGTGCCAATGGGGGAATCCAGTTTTAGCTATGCCCAGCCCATTTCTAGCTAAGCTCCGCCCACGCCCTTGTCCGTGTTGGGATCATCGAACTCTGAACCCACTAAATCTTAATTTCCAGAAAACTATACAGATAAGCTGTTGAATACTTTGAGACTAATTTGACTGGGAGATGTTGCTGCCAATGGCACCAACAGCGCCGCTGCCTGTGGCACCAACAGCGCCGCTGCCTAACCAACAGAGCCAAGTCAGATGAGTTTCAAAATATTCAACAGAATGATTATTAAATAGTAAAACCATATAATTCGTAAAACTTGACGGAATATTAAACGTTTATGATGGACTTAGATATACCATTCCTGGCGTAATTGATCATGACGTCATCCTACACGTGACGTAGTTTAGTATGACGTCATATGATTGATCGATAGACTGGATTCCTCTATTTGATGCTTGTTTCTAATTTTGAAATAATTGTGTCACGTGCTAGATTACACGCGTCAATTGTGTCACTACCTGCTAGATTGCACACGTCAGTTGTGTCACTACCTGCTAGATTACACACATCAATTGTGTCACTACCTGCTAGATTACACACGTCAATTGTGTCACTACCTGCTAGATTACACACGTCAATTGTGTCACTGCCTGCTAGATTACACACATCAATTGTGTCACTACCTGCTAGAGTAAACAAGTCAATTGTGTCACTACCTGCTAGATTACAGACATAAATTCTGTCACCACCTACTAGATTACACACGTCAATTGTGTCACGTGCTAGATTACATACATCAATGTTGTCACTACCTGCTAGATTACACACGTCAATTGTATCACTACCGGATAGATTACACACATCAATTGTGTCACTACCTGCTAGATTACACACATCAATTGTGTCACGTGCTAGATTACATACATCAATTTTGTCACTACCTACTAGATTACACACATCAATTGTGTCACTACCTGCTAGATTACACACGTCAATTGTGTGACTACCTGCTAGATTACACACATTAATTGTGTCACTTCCTGCTAGATTACACACGTAAATTGTGTCACTACCTGCTAGATTACACACGCCAAGTGTGTCACGTGCTAGATTACACACATCAATTGTGTCACGTGCTAGATTACACACGTCAATTGTGTCACTACCGTCTAGATTACACACATTAATTGTGTCACTACCTGCTAGATTACACATGTCAATTGTGTCACGTGCTAAATTACACACGTCAATTGTATCACTACCTGCTAGATCACACACGCCTATTGTGTCACTACCTGCTAGATTACACACGTCTATTGTGTCACTACCTGCTCGATTACACACGTCAATTGTGTCACGTGCTAGATTAGACACATCAATTGTGTCACTACCTGCTAGATTACACACGTCAATTGTGTCACTACCTGCTAGATTACACACATCAATTGTGTCACTACCTATGCTAGATTACACACGTCAATTGTGTCACTACCTGCTAGATTACACACGTCAATTGTGTCACTACCTGCTAGATTACACACATCAATTGTGTCACTACCTGCTAGATTACACACATCAATTGTGTCACTACCTGCTAGATTACACACGCTAATTGTGTCACTACCTGCTGGATTACATAAGTCAATGGTGTCACCACCTGCTAGATTACACACATCAATTGTGTCACGTGCTAGATTACACACATCAATTGTGTCACGTGCTAGATTACACACGTCAATTGTGTCACGTGATAGATTACAGACATCAGTTGTCTCACTACCTGCTAGATTACACACATCAATTGTGTCATTACCTGCTAGATTACACACGCCAATTGTGTCACTACCTGCTAGATTACACACATCAATTGTGTCACTACCTGCTAGATTACACACATCAATTGTGTCACTACCTGCTAGATTACACACATCAATTTTGTCACTACCTGCTAGATTACACACATCAATTGTATCAGTATCTGCCAGATTACACACGTCAATTGTGTCACTACCTGCTAGATTACACACATCAATTGTGTCACTACTTGCTAGGCTAGATTACACACGTAAGGTGTGTCACTACCTGCTAGATTGCACACATCAATTGTGTCACTACTGCTAGATTACACACGTCAATTGTGTCACTACCTGATAGATTACACACATCAATTGTGTCACTACCTACTAGATTACACACGTCAATTGTGTCACTATCTGATATATTACACGCATCAATTGTGTCACTACGTGCTAGATTACACACATCAATTGTGTCACCACCTGCTAAATTACACGCATCAATTGTGTCACGTGCTAGATTACACACATCAATTGTGTCACTACATGCTAGATTACACACATCAATTGTGTCACTACCTGCTAGATTACACACATCAATTTTGTCACTATCTGCTAGATTAGACACGCCGATTGTGTCACTAACTGCTAGATTACACACATCAATTGTGTCACTACCTGCTAGATTACACACGTCAATTGTGTCACTACCTGCTAGATTACACACATCAATTGTGTCACTACCTACTAGATTACACACGTCAATTGTGTCACTACCTGCTAGATTAAGCACATCAATTGTGTCACGTGCTAGCTTACACACATCAATTGTGTCACTACCTGCTAGATTACACATATCAATTGTGTCACTACATGCTAGATTACACACATCAATTGTGTCACTACATGCTAGATTACACACATCAATTGTGTCACTACCTGCTAGATTACACACATCAATTTGTCACTATCTGCTAGATTAGACACGCCGATTGTGTCACTAACTGCTAGATTACACACATCAATTGTGTCACTACCTGCTAGATTACACACGTCAATTGTGTCACTACCTGCTAGATTACACACATCAATTGTGTCACTACCTGCTAGATTACACACATCAATTGTGTCACTACCTGCTAGATTACACACTTCAATCGTGTCACTACCTGCTAGATTACACGCATCAATTGTGTCACTATCTGCTAGATTAAACACGTCAATTGTGTCACTACCTGCTAGATTACACACATCAATTGTGTCACTACTTGCTAGGCTAGATTACACATGTCAATTGTGTCACTACCTGCTAGATTACAACATCAATTATGTCACTACCTGCTAGATTAGACACGCCGATTGTGTCACTAACTGCCAGATTACACACATCAATTGTGTCACTACCTGCTAGATTACACACGTCAATTGTGTCACTACCTGCTAGATTACACACATCAATTGTGTCACTACCTGCTAGATTACACACATCAATTGTGTCAATACCTGCTAGATTACACACGCCAATTGTGTCACTACCTGCTAGATTACAGACATCAATTCTGACACTACCTGCTAGATTACAGACATCAATTCTGACACTACCTGCTAGATTACACACGTCAATTGTGTCACTACCTGCTAGATTACACACATCAATTGTGTCACTACATGCTAGATTACACACATCAATTGTGTGACCACCTGCCAGATTACACACATCAATCGTGCCACTACCTGCTAGATTACACACATCAATTGTGTCACTACGTGCTAGATTACACACATCAATTGTGTCACCAGCTGCTAGATTACACACATCAATCGTGTCACTACTTGCTAGGCTAGATTACACACGTAAATTGTGTCACTACCTGCTAGAGTACACACGTCAATTGTGTCACTACCTGCTAGATTACATGCATCAATTGTGTCACGTGCTAGATTACACACATCAATTGTGTCACGTGCTAGATTACACACGTCAATTGTGTCACTACATGCTAGATTACACACATCAATTGTGTCACTACCTGCTAGATTACACACATCAATTTTGTCACTATCTGCTAGATTAGACACGCCGATTGTGTCACTAACTGCTAGATTACACACATCAATTGTGTCACTACCTGCTAGATTAGACACGTCAATTGTGTCACTACCTGCTAGATTACACACATCAATTGTGTCACTACCTACTAGATTACACACGTCAATTGTGTCACTACCTGCTAGATTAAGCACATCAATTGTGTCACGTGCTAGCTTACACACATCAATTGTGTCACTACCTGATAGATTACACATATCAATTGTGTCACGTGCTAGATTACACACATCAATTGTGTCACTACATGCTAGATTACACACATCAATTGTGTCACTACCTGCTAGATTACACACATCAATTTGTCACTATCTGCTAGATTACACACATCAATTGTGTCACTACCTGCTAGATTACACACGTAAATTGTGTCACTACCTGCTAGATTACACACATCAATTGTGTCACTACCTGCTAGATTACACACATCAATTGTGTCACTACCTGCTAGATTACACACTTCAATCGTGTCACTACCTGCTAGATTACACGCATCAATTGTGTCACTATCTGCTAGATTAAACACGTCAATTGTGTCACTACCTGCTAGATTACACACATCAATTGTGTCACTACTTGCTAGGCTAGATTACACATGACAATTGTGTCACTACCTGCTAGATTACAACATCAATTATGTCACTACCTGCTAGATTAGACACGCCGATTGTGTCACTAACTGCCAGATTACACACATCAATTGTGTCACTACCTGCTAGATTACACACATCAATTGTGTCACTACCTGCTAGATTACACACATCAATTGTGTCACTACCTGCTAGATTACACACATCAATTGTGTCAATACCTGCTAGATTACACACGCCAATTGTGTCACTACCTGCTAGATTACAGACATCAATTCTGACACTACCTGCTAGATTACAGACATCAATTCTGACACTACCTGCTAGATTACACACGTCAATTGTGTCACTACCTGCTAGATTACACACATCAATTGTGTCACTACATGCTAGATTACACACATCAATTGTGTGACCACTTGCCAGATTACACACATCAATCGTGCCGCTACCTGCTAGATTACACACATCAATTGTGTCACTACGTGCTAGATTACACACATCAATTGTGTCACCAGCTGCTAGATTACACACATCAATCGTGTCACTACTTGCTAGGCTAGATTACACACGTCAATTGTGGCACTACCTGCTAGATTACACACGTAAATTGTGTCACTACCTGCTAGAGTACACACGTAAATTGTGTCACTACCTGCTAGATTACATGCATCAATTGTGTCACGTGCCAGATTACACACATCAATTGTGTCACGTGCTAGATTACACACGTCAATTGTGTCACTACCTGCTAGATTACACACATCAATTGTGTCACTACGTGCTAGAATACACACGTCAATTGTGTCACTACGTGCTAGAATACACACGTCAATTGCGTCACTACCTGCTAGATTACACACGGAAATTGTGTCACATGCTAGATTACACACATCAATTGTGTCACCACCTGCTAGATTACACACATCAATTGTGTCACTACCTGCTAGATTGCACACGTCAATTGTGTCACGTGCTAGAGTGCATACATCAATTTTGTCCCTACCTGCTAAATTACACACGTCAATTGTGTCACTACCTGCTAGATTATACACGTAAATTGCGTCACTACCTGCTAGATTACACACATCAATTGTGTCACTACCTGCTAGATTACACACGTCAATTGTGTCACGTGCTAGATTACATACATAAATTTTGTCACCACCTGCTAGATTACACACGCCAATTGGGTCACTACCTGCTCGATTACACACGTCAATTGTTTACGTGCTAGATTACACACGTCAATTGTGTCACTACCTGCTAGATTACACACGCCAAGTGTGTCACGTGCTAGATTACACACATCAAGTGTGTCACGTGCTAGATTACACACGTCACTTGTGTCACTACCGTCTAGATTACACACGTCAATTGTGTCACTACCTGCTAGATTACACATGTCAATTGTGTCACGAGCTAAATTACACACGTCAATTGTATCACTACCTGCTAGATTACACACGCCTATTGTGTCACTACCTGCTAGATTACACACGTCAATTGTGTCACTACCTACTCGATTACACACGTCAATTGTGTCACGTGCAAGATTACACACATCAATTGTGTCACTACTTGCTAGATTACACACATCAATTGTGTCACGTGCTAGATTACACACGTCAATTGTGTCACTACCTGCTAGATTACACACGTCAAATGTGTCACTATCTGCTAGATTACACACATCAATTGTGTCACTACCTACTAGATTACACACATCAATTGTGTCACTACGTGCTAGATTACACACATCAATTGTGTCACCAGCTGCTAGATTACACACATCAATCGTGTCACTACTTGCTAGGCTAGATTACACAAATCAATTGTGGCACTACCTGCTAGATTACACACGTAAATTGTGTCACTACCTGCTAGAGTACACACGTCAATTGTGCCACTACCGGATAGATTACACGCATCAATTGTGTCACTACCTGCTAGATTACACACGTCAATTGTGTCACTACCTGCTAGATTACACGCATCAATTGTGTCACTACCTGCTAGATTACACACATCCATTGTGTCACTACCTGCTAGAATACACACGTCAATTGTGTCACATGCCAGATTACACACATCAATTGTGTCACCACCTGCTAGATTACACACATCAATTGTGTCACTACCTGCTAGATTGCACACGTCAATTGTGTCACTACCTGCTAGATTGCACACGTCAATTGTGTCACGTGCTAGAGTGCATACATCAATTTTGTCACTACCTGCTAAATTACACACGTCAATTGTGTCACTACCTGCTAGATTACACACATCAATTGTGTCACTACCTGCTAGATTACACTCGTAAATTGCGTCACTACCTGCTAGATTACACACATCAATTGTGTCACTACCTGCTAGATTACATACATCAATTTTGTCACTACCTACTAGATTACACACGTCAACTGTGTCACTACCTGCCAGATTACACACATCAATTGTGTCACTACCTGCTAGATTACACACATCAATTGTATCAGTATCTGCCAGATTACACACGTCAATTGTGTCATTACCTGCTAGATTACACACGCCAATTGTGTTACTACTTGCTAGGCTAGATTACACACGTCAAGTGTGTCACTACTGCTAGATTACACAGGGCAATTGTGTCACTTCCTGATATATTACACACATCAATTGTGTCACTACCTGCTAGATTAAGCACATCAATTGTGTCACGTGCTAGCTTACACACATCAATTGTGTCACTACCTGCTAGATTATACACATCAATTGTGTCACGTGCTAGATTACACACGTCAATTGTGTCACTACCTGCTAGATTACACACGTCAATTGTGTCACTACCTGCTAGATTAAGCACATCAATTGTGTCACGTGCTAGCTTACACACATCAATTGTGTCACTACCTGCTAGATTACACATATCAATTGTGTCACGTGCTAGATTACACACATCAATTGAGTCACTACCTGCTAGATTACACACATCAATTGTGTCACTACCTGCTAGATTACACACATCAATTTTGTCACTATCTGGTAGATTAGACACGTCAATTGTGTCACCACCTGCTGGATTGCACACGTCAATTGTATCACGTGCTAGAGTGCATACATCAATTTTGTCACTACCTGCTAAATTACACACGTCAATTGTGTCACTACCTGCTAGATTACACACATCAATTGTGTCACTACCTGCTAGATTACACTCGTAAATTGCGTCACTACCTGCTAGATTACACACATCAATTGTGTCACTACCTGCTAGATTACATACATCAATTTTGTCACTACCTACTAGATTACATACATCAATTTTGTCACTACCTACTAGATTACACACGTCAACTGTGTCACTACCTGCTAGATTGCACACATCAATTGTGTCACTACCGCTAGATTACACACGGCAATTGTGTCACTACCTGATATATTACACACATCAATTGTGTCACTACGTGCTAAATCACACGCATCAATTGTGTCACGTGCTAGATTACACACATCAATTGTGTCACTACCTGCTAGATTATACACATCAATTGTGTCACATGCTAGATTACACACGTCAATTGTGTCACTACCTGCCAGATTACACACATCAATTGTGTCACGTGCTAGATTACATACATCAATTTTGTCACTACCTACTAGATTACACACGTCAATTGTGTCACTACCTGCTAGATTAAGCACATCAATTGTGTCACGTGCTAGCTTACACACATCAATTGTGTCACTACCTGCTAGATTACACATATCAATTGTGTCACGTGCTAGATTACACACATCAATTGTGTCACTACCTGCTAGATTACACACATCAATTGTGTCACTACCTGCTAGATTACACACATCAATTTTGTCACTATCTGCTAGATTAGACACATCAATTGTGTCACTACGTGCTAGAATACACACGTCAATTGTGTCACTACCTGCTAGATTACACACGTAAATTGTGTCACATGCTAGATTACACACATCAATTGTGTCACCACCTGCTAGATTACACACATGAATTGTGTCACTACCTGCTAGATTGCACACGTCAATTGTGTCACGTGCTAGAGTGCCTACATCAATTTTGTCCCTACCTGCTAAATTACACCCGTCAATTGTGTCACTACCTGCTAGATTACACACATCATTTGTGTCACTACCTGCTAGATTATACACGTAAATTGCGTCACTACCTGCTAGATTACACACATCAATTGTGTCACTACTTGCTAGATTACACACGTCAATTGTGTCACTACCTGCCAGATTACATACATCAATTGTGTCACTATCTGATAGATTACACACATCAATTGTGTCACGTGCTGGATTACACACATCAATTGTGTCACCACCTGCTAGATTACACACATCAATCGTGCCACTACCTGCTAGATTACACACATCAATTGTGTCACTACGTGCTAGATTACACACATCAATCGTGTCACTACTTGCTAGGCTAGATTACACACGTCAATTGTGGCACTACCTGCTAGATTACACACGTAAATTGTGTCACTACCTGCTAGAGTACACACGTCAATTGTGTCACTACCGGATAGATTACACACATCAATTGTGTCACTACCTGCTAGATTACACACGTCAATTGTGCCACTACCTGCTAGATTACACGCATCAATCGTGTCACGTGCTAGATTACACACATCAATTGTGTCACGTGCTAGATTACACACGTCAATTGTGTCACTACCTGCTAGAATACACATGCCAATTGTGTCACTACCTGCTAGATTACACACGTAAATTGTGTCACATGCTAGATTACACACATCAATTGCACCACCACCTGCTAGATTACACACATCAATTGTGTCACTACCTGCTAGATTGCACACGTCAATTGTTCACTACCTGCTAGATTACACACGTAAATTGCGTCACTACCTGCTAGATTACATACGTCAAATGTGTCACGTGCTAGATTACATACATCAATTTTGTCACCACCTGCTAGATTACACACGCCAATTGTGTCACTACCTGCTCGATTACACACGTCAATTGTGTCACGTGCTAGATTACATACATCAATTTTGTCACCACCTGCTAGATTACACACGCCAATTGTGTCACTACTTGCTAGATTACACACATCAATTGTGTGACTACCTGCTAGATTACACACGTAAATTGTGTCACTCCCTGCTAGATTACACACGCCAAGTGTGTCACTACGTGCTAGATTACACACACCAAGTGTGTCACGTGCTAGATTACACACATCAATTGTGTCACGTGCTAGATTACACACGTCAATTGTGTCACTACCGTCTAGATTACACACGTCAATTGTGTCACCACCTGCTAGATTACACATGTCATTTGTGTCACGTGCTAAATTACACACGTCAATTGTATCACTACCTGCTAGATTACACACGCCTATTGTGTCACTACCTGCTAGATTACACACGTCAATTGTGTCACTACCTGCTCGATTACACACGTCAATTGTGTCACGTGCTAGATTACACACGTCAATTGTGTCACTACCTGCTAGATTACACACGTCAATTGTGTCACTATCTGCTAGATTACACACATCAATTGTGTCACTACCTGCCACATTACACACATCAATTGTGTCACTACGTGCTAGATTACACACATCAATTGTGTCACGTGCTAGATTACACACGCCAATTGTGTCACTACCTGCTAGATTACACATGTAAATTGTGTCACTACCTGCTAGAGTACACACGTCAATTGTGTCACTACCGGATAGATTACACACATCAATTGTGTCACTACCTGCTAGATTACACACGTCAATTGTGTCACTACCTGCTAGATTACACTCATCAATTGTGTCACGTGTAGATTACACACATCAATTGTGTCACGTACTAGATTACACACGTCAATTGTGTCACTACCTGCTAGATTACACACATCAATTGTGTCACTACCTGCTAGAATACACACGTAAATTGTGTCACTACCTGCTAGATTACACACGTAAATTGTGTCACATGCTAGATTAAACACATCAATTGTGTCACCACCTGCTAGATTACACACATCAATTGTGTCACTACCTGCTAAATTACACACATCAATTGTGTCACGTGCTAGATTACACACGTCAATTGTGTCACTACCTGCTAGATTACACACGTCAATTGTGTCACTATCTGCTAGATTACACACATCAATTGTGTCACTACCTGCCACATTACACACATCAATTGTGTCACTACGTGCTAGATTACACACATCAATTGTGTCACGTGCTAGATTACACACGCCAATTGTGTCACTACCTGCTAGATTACACATGTAAATTGTGTCACTACCTGCTAGAGTACACACGTCAATTGTGTCACTACCGGATAGATTACACACATCAATTGTGTCACTACCTGCTAGATTACACACGTCAATTGTGTCACTACCTGCTAGATTACACTCATCAATTGTGTCACGTGCTAGATTACACACATCAATTGTGTCACGTACTAGATTACACACGTCAATTGTGTCACTACCTGCTAGATTACACACATCAATTGTGTCACTACCTGCTAGAATACACACGTAAATTGTGTCACTACCTGCTAGATTACACACGTAAATTGTGTCACATGCTAGATTAAACACATCAATTGTGTCACCACCTGCTAGATTACACACATCAATTGTGTCACTGCCTGCTAGATTGCACACGTCAATTGTGTCACGTGCTAGAGTGCATACATCAATTTTGTCACTACCTGCTAAATTACACTCGTCAATTGTGTCCCTACCTGCTAGATTACACACGTAAATTGCGTCACTACATGCTAGATTACACACATCAATTGTCTCACTACCTGCTAGATTACACACGTCAATTGTGTCACGTGCTAGATTACATACATCAATTTTGTCACCACCTGCTAGATTACACACGCCAATTGTGTCACTACCTGCTAGATTACACACGTAAATTGTGTCACATGCTAGATTACACACATCAATTGCACCACCACCTGCTAGATTACACACATCAATTGTGTCACTACATGCTAGATTACACACGGAAATTGTGTCACTACCTGCTAGATTACACACATCAATTGTGTCACGTACTAGATTGCACTCCTCAATTGTGTCACGTGCTTGATTACACACGTCAATTGTGTCACTACCTGCTAGATTATACACGTCAATTGTGTCACTATCTGCTAGATTACACACATCAATTGTGTCACTACCTGCGAGATTTCACACGCCAATTGTGTCATTACCTGCTAGATTACACACGTCAATTGTGTCACTACGTGCTAGATTACACACATCAATTCTGTCACTACTTGCTAGGCTAGATTACACACGTCAATTGTGTCACTACCTGCTAGATTACACACGGCAATTGTGTCACGTGCTAGATTCACACGCCAATTGTGTCACTACCTGATATATTACACGCGTCAATTGTGTCACCACGTGCTAGATTACACACCACTATTGTGTCACTACCTGCTAAATTACTCACACCAATTGTGTAACGTGCTAGATTACACACATCAATTGTGTCACTACCTGCTAGATTATACACATCAATTGTGTCACGTGCTAGATTACACACGTCAATTGTGTCACTACCTGCTAAATTACACACATCAATTGTGTCACGACTTGCTAGGCTAGATTGAACACGTCAATTGCGGCACTACCTGCTAGATTACACACATCAATTGTGTCACTACTTGCTAGATTATACACGGCAATTGTGTCACGTGCTATATTACACACATCAATTGTGTCACTACCTGCTAGATTACACACATCAATTGTGTCACTACATGCTAGATTACACACGCCAATTGTGTCACTACCTGCTAGATTACACACGTCAATTGTGTCACTACCTGCTAGATTACACTCATCAATTGTGTCACGTGCTAGATTACACACATCAATTGTGTCACATGCTAGATTAAACACATCAACAGTGTCACCACCTGCTAGATTACACACATCAATTGTGTCACTGCCTGCTAGATTGCACACGTCAATTGTGTCACGTGCTAGAGTGCATACATCAATTTTGTCACTACCTGCTAAATTACACTCGTCAATTGTGTCCCTACCTGCTAGATTACACACATCAATTGTGTCACTACCTGCTAGATTACACACGTAAATTGCGTCACTACATGCTAGATTACACACATCAATTGTCTCACTACCTGCTAGATTACACACGTCAATTGTGTCACGTGCTAGATTACATACATCAATTTTGTCACCACCTGCTAGATTACACACGCCGATTGTGTCACTACCTGCTCGATTACACACGTCACTTGTTTTACGTGCTAGATTACACACATCAATTGTGTCACTACATGCTAGATTACACACGGAAATTGTGTCACTACCTGCTAGATTACACACATCAATTGTGTCACGTACTAGATTGCACTCCTCAATTGTGTCACGTGCTTGATTACACACGTCAATTGTGTCACTACCTGCTAGATTATACACGTCAATTGTGTCACTATCTGCTAGATTACACACATCAATTGTGTCACTACCTGCGAGATTTCACACGCCAATTGTGTCATTACCTGCTAGATTACACACGTCAATTGTGTCACTACGTGCTAGATTACACACATCAATTCTGTCACTACTTGCTAGGCTAGATTACACACGTCAATTGTGTCACTACCTGCTAGATTACACATGGCAATTGTGTCACGTGCTAGATTCACACGCCAATTGTGTCACTACCTGATATATTACACGCGTCAATTGTGTCACTACGTGCTAGATTACACACCACTATTGTGTCACTACCTGCTAAATTACTCACATCAATTGTGTAACGTGCTAGATTACACACATCAATTGTGTCACTACCTGCTAGATTATACACATCAATTGTGTCACGTGCTAGATTACACACGTCAATTGTGTCACTACCTGCTAAATTACACACATCAATTGTGTCACGACTTGCTAGGCTAGATTGCACACGTCAATTGCGGCACTACCTGCTAGATTACACACATCAATTGTGTCACTACTTGCTAGATTATACACGGCAATTGTGTCACGTGCTATATTACACACATCAATTGTGTCACTACCTGCTAGATTACACACATCAATTGTGTCACTACATGCTAGATTACACACGCCAATTGTGTCACTACCTGCTAGATTACACACATCAATTGTGTCACTACCTGCTAGATTACACACGTAAATTGTGTCACTACCTGCTAGATTCCACACGTCAATTGTGTCACGTGCTAGATTACATACATCAATTTTGTCACTACCTGCTAGATTCCACACGTCAATTGTGTCACGTGCTAGATTACATACATCAATTTTGTCACTACATTCTAGATTACACACATCAATTGTGTCACGTGCTTGATTACACACGTCAATTGTGTCACTACCTGCTAGATTACACACGTCAATTGTGTCACTATCTGCTAGATTACACACATCAATTGTGTCACTACCTGCGAGATTTCACACGCCAATTGTGTCATTACCTGCTAGATTACACACGTCAATGGTGTCACTACGTGCTAGATTACACACATCAATTCTGTCACTACTTGCTAGGCTAGATTACACACGTCAATTGTGTCACTACCTGCTAGATTACACACGGCAATTGTGTCACGTGCTAGATTCACACGCCAATTGTATCACTACCTGCTAGATTACACACGCCAATTGTGTCACTACCTGATATATTACACGCGTCAATTGTGTCACTACGTGCTAGATTACACACCACAATTGTGTCACCACCTGCTAGATTACACACGTCAATTGTGTCACTACCTGCTAGATTAGACACGTAAATTGTGTCACTACCTGCAAGATTACACACATCAATTGTATCACTACCTGGTAGATTACACACGTCAATTGTGTCACTACCTGCTAGATTACACACATTAATTGTGTCACTACCTGCTAGATTAGACACGTAAATTGTGTCACTACCTGCTAGATTACACACATTAATTGTGGCACTACCTGCTAGATTACACACGCCAAGTGTGTCACGTGCTAGATTACACACATCAATTGTGTCACGTGCTAGATTACGCACGTCAATTGTGTCACTACCCGCTAGATTACACACGCCAATTGTGTCACCACCTGCTGGATTACACACGTCAATTGTGTCACTACCTGTTCGATTACACACCTCAATTGTGACACTACGTGCTAGATTACACACATCAATTATGTCACTACTTGCTAGGCTAGATTACACAGGTCAATTGTGTCACTACCTGCTAGATTACACACGGCAATTGTGTCACGTGCTAGATTCACACGCTAATTGTGTCACTACCTGCTAGATTACACACGCCAATTGTGTCACTACCTGATATATCACACGCGTCAATTGTGTCACTACGTGCTAGATTACACACAACAATTGTGTCACTACCTGCTAAATTACACACATCAATTGTGTAACGTGCTAGATTACACACATCAATTGTGTCACTACCTGCTAGATTATACACATCAATTGTGTCACGTGCTAGATTACACACATCAATTGTGTCACTACCTGCTAGATTACACACGCCAATTGTGTCACTACCTGCTAGATTAAACACATCAATTCTGACTCCACCTGCTAGATTACACACGTCAATTGTGTCACTACATGCTAGATTACACACATCAATTGTGTCACTATCTGCTAGATTACACACGTCAATTGTCTGACCACCTACTAGATTACACACATCAATTGTGTCACTACTTGCTAGGCTAGATTACACACTTCAATTGTGTCACTACCAGCTAGATTACACACATCAATTGTGTCACTACCTGCTAGATTACACACGCCAATTGTGTCACTACCTGATATCTTACAAATATCAATTGTGTCACTACGTGCTAGATTACACACATCAATTGTCTCACTACCTGCTAGATTACACACATCAATTGTGTCACTACCTGATATCTTACACATATCAATTGTGTCACTACGTGCTAGATCACACACATCAATTGTGTCACTACCTGCTAGATTACACACATCAATTGTGTCATTACCTGCTAGATTACACACATCAATTGTGTCACTACCTGCAAGATTACATACATCAATTGTGTGACTACCTGTTAGATTAAACACATCAATTCTGACACCACCTGCTAGATTACACACGTCAATTGTGTCACTAACTGCTAGATTACAAACATCAATTGTGTCACTACCTGCTAGATTACACACATCAATTGTGTCACTACCTGCTAGATTACACACATCAATCGTGTCACTACGTGCTAGATTACACACATCAATTGTGTCACTATATGCTAGATTACACACGTCAATCGTGTCACTACCTGCTAGATTACACACATCAATTGTGTCACTACTTGCTAGGCTAGATTACACACTTCAATTGTGTCACTACCAGCTAGATTACACACATCAATTGTGTCACTACCTGCTAGATTACACACGCCAATTGTGTCACTACCTGATATATTACACACATCAATTGTGTCACTACCTGCTAAATTACACACATCAATTGTGTCACGTGCTAGATTACTCACATCAATTGTGTCACCACATGCTAGATTACACACATCAAATGTGTCACTACCTGCTGGATTACACACATCAATTGTGTCATTACCTGCTAGATTACACACATCAATTGTGTCACTACCGTCAAGATTACACACGTCAATTGTGTCACTACCTGCTAGATTACACACATCAATTGTGTCACGTGCTAGATTACACACGTCAATTGTGTCACTACCGTCAAGATTACACACGTCAATTGTGTCACTACCTGCTAGATTACACATGTCAATTGTGTCACGTGCTAGATTACACACGTCAATTCTGACACCACCTGCTAGATTACACACGTCAATTGTGTCACTAACTGCTAGATTACAAACATCAATTGTGTCACTACCTGCTAGATTACACACATCAATTGTGTCACTACCTGATAGATTACACACATCAATCGTGTCACTACGTGCTAGATTACACACATCAATTGTGTCACTATATGCTAGATTACACACGTCAATCGTGTCACTACCTGCTAGATTACACACATCAATTGTGTCACTACTTGCTAGGCTAGATTACACACTTCAATTGTGTCACTACCAGCTAGATTACACACATCAATTGTGTCACTACCTGCTAGATTACACACGCCAATTGTGTCACTACCTGATATATTACACACATCAATTGTGTCACTACCTGCTAAATTACACACATCAATTGTGTCACGTGCTAGATTACACACATCAATTGTGTCACCACATGCTAGATTACACACATCAATTGTGTCACTACCTGCTGGATTACACACATCAATTGTGTCATTACCTGCTAGATTACACACATCAATTGTGTCACGTGCTAGATTACACACGTCAATTGTGTCACTACCTGCTAGATTACACACATCAATTGTGTCACGTGCTAGATTACACACGTCAATTTTGTCACTACCGTCAAGATTACACACGTCAATTGTGTCACTACCTGCTAGATTACACATGTCAATTGTGTCATGTGCTAGATTACACACGTCAATTGTGTTACTACCTGCTAGATCACACACGTCAATTGTGTCACTATCTGCTAGATTACACACATCAATTGTGTCACTACCTGCGAGATTACACACGCCAAATGTGTCATTACCTGCTAGATTACACACGTCAATTGTGTCACCACCTGCTAGATTACACACATCAATTGTGTCACTACATGCTAGGCTAGATTACATACGTCAATTGTGTCACTACCTGCTAGATTACACACGCCAATTGTGTCACTACCTGCTAGATTACACACATCAATGGTGTCACTACCTGCTAGATTACACACATCAATTGTGTCCCATGCTAGATTACACACGTTAATTGTGTCACTACCTGCTAGATCACACACGTGAATTGTGTCACTATCTGCTAGATTACACACATCAATTGTGTCACTACCTGCGAGATTACACACGCCAAATGTGTCATTACCTGCTAGATTACACACGTCAATTGTGTCACCACCTGCTAGATTACACACATCAATTGTGTCACTACATGCTAGGCTAGATTACATACGTCAATTGTGTCACTACCTGCTAGATTACACACGGGAATTGTGTCACGTGCTAGATTACACACGTCAATTGTGTCACTACCTGCTAGATTACACACATCAATTGTGTCACGACTAGCTAGGCTAGATTGCACACATCAATTGTGACACTACCTGCTAGATTACACACGTAAATTGTGTCACTACGTGCTAGATTACACACATCAATTGTGTCACTACTTGCTAGATTATACACGGCAATTGTGTCTCGTGCTAGATTACACACATCAATTGTGTCACTACCTGCTAGATTACACACGGCAATTGTGTCACTACCTGCTAAATTACACACATCAATTGTGTCACGTACTAGATTACACTCCTCAATTGTGTCACGTGCTAGATTACACACGTCAATTGTGTCACTACCTGCTAGATTACACACGTCAATTGTGTCACTATCTGCTAGATTACACACATCAATTGTGTCACTACCTGCGAGATTTCACACGCCAATTGTGTCATTACCTGCTAGATTACACACATCAATTGTGTCACTACTTGCTAGGCTAGATTACACACGTCAATTGTGTCACTACCTGCTAGATTACACACGGCAATTGTGTCACGTGCTAGATTACACACACCAATGGTGTCACTACCTGCTAGATTACACACGCCAATTGTGTCACTACCTTATATATTACACGCGTCAATTGTGTCACTACGTGCTAGATTACACACTACAATTGTGTCACTACCTGCTAAATTACACACATCAACTGTGTAACGTGCTAGATTACACACATCAATTGTGTCACTACCTGCTAGATTACACACATCAATTGTGTCACTACATGCTAGATTACACACGGCAATTGTGTCACTACCTGCTACATTACACACGTAAATTGTGTCACTACCTGCCAGATTACACACTTCTATTGTGTCACTACCTGCTAGATTACACACATAAATTTTGTCACTACCTGCTAGATTACACACATCAATTGTGTCACGTGCTAGATTACATACATCAATTTTGTCACTACCTGCTAGATTACACACATAAATTGTGTCACTACCTGCTAGATTACACACATCAATTGTGTCACGTACTAGATTACAACCTCAATTGTGTCACGTGCTAGATTACACACGCCAATTGTGTCACTACCTGCCAGATTACACACATCAATTATGTCACTACTTGCTAGATTACACACGTAAATTTTGTCACTACCTGCCAGATTACACACTTCAATTGTGTCACTACCTGCTAGATTACACACATAAATTTTGTCACTACCTGCTAGATTACACACGCCAATTCTGTCACTACCTGCTCGATTACACACGTCAATGTTTTACGTGCTAGATTACACACGTCAATTGTGTCACTACCTGCTAGATTACACACGCCAAATGTGTCACGTGCTAGATTACACACATCAATTGTGTCACGTGCTAGATTACACACGTCACTTGTGTCACTACCGTCTAGAATACACACGTCAATTGTGTCACTACCTGCTAGATTACACACGTCAATTGTATCACTACCTGCTAGATTACACACGCCTATTGTGTCACTACCTGCTAGATTACACACGTCAATTGTGTCACTACCTGCTCGATTATACACGTCAATTGTGTCACGTGCAAGATTACACACATCAATTGTGTCACTACCTGCTAGATTACACACGTCAAATGTGTCACTATCTGCTAGATTACACACATCAATTGTGTCACTAGCTGCTAGATTACACACATCAATTGTGTCACTACGTGCTAGATTACACACATCAATTGTGTCACCAGCTGCTAGATTACACACATCAATCGTGCCACTACTTGCTAGGCTAGATTACACACATAAATTGTGGCACTACCTGCTAGATTACACACGTAAATAGTGTCACTACCTGCTAGAGTACACACGTCAATTCTGTCACTACTGGATAGATTACACACATCAATTGTGTCACTACCTGCTAGATTACACACGTCAATTGTGTCACTACCTGCTAGATTACACGCATCAATTGTGTCACTACCTGCTAGATTACACACGTCAATTGTGTCACTACCTGCTAGAATAAACACGTCAATTGTGTCACCACCTGCTAGATTGCACATGTCAATTGTGTCACGTGCTAGAGTGCATACATCAATTTTGTCACTACCTGCTAAATTACACACGTCAATTGTGTCACTACCTGCTAGATTACACACATCAATTGTGTCACTACCTGCTAGATTACACTCGTAAATTGCGTCACTACCTGCTAGATTACACACATCAATTTTGTCACTACCTGCTAGATTACATACATCAATTTTGTCACTACCTACTAGATTACACACGTCAACTGTGTCACTACCTGCTAGATTACACACATCAATTGTGTCACTACCTGCTAGATTACACACATCAATTGTATCAGTATCGGCCAGATTACACACGTCAATTGTGTCATTACCTGCTAGATTACACACGTCAATTGTGTCACTACTTGCTAGGCTAGATTACACACGTCAGATGTGTCACTACCTGCTAGATTGCACACATCAATTGTGTCACTACTGCTAGATTACACACGGCAATTGTGTCACTACCTGATATATTACACACATCAATTGTGTCACTACGTGCTAAATCACACGCATCAATTGTGTCACGTGCTAGATTACACACATCAATTGTGTCACTACCTGCTAGATTATACACATCAATTGTGTCACATGCTAGATTACACACGTCAATTGTGTCACTACCTGCCAGATTACACACATCAATTGTGTCACTATCTGATAGATTACACACATCAATTGTGTCACTACCTGCTAGATTACACACGTAAATTGTGTCACTACTTGCTAGGCTAGATTACACACTTCAATTGTGACACTACCAACTAGATTACACATATCAATTGTGTCACTACCTGCTAGATTACACACGCCAATTGTGTCACTACCTGATATCTTACACATATCATTTGTGTCACTACGTGCTAGATTACACACATCAATTGTGTCACTACCTGCTAGATTACACACATCAATTGTGTCACTACCTGCTAGATTAAACACGTCAATTGTGTCACTACCTGCTAGATTACACATATCAATTGTGTCACTACCTGCTAGATTACACACATCAATCGTGTCACCACCTGCTAGATTACACACATCAATTGTGTCACTATATGCTAGATTACACACGTCTATCGTGTCACTACCTGCTAGATTACACACATCAATTGTGTCACCACTTGCTAGGCTAGATTACACACTTCAATTGTGTCACTACCAGCTAGAGTATACACATCAATTGTGTCACTACCTGCTAGATTACACACGCCAATTGTGTCACTACCTGATATATTACACACATCAATTGTGTCACTACGTGCTAGATTACACACATCAATTGTGTCACTACCTGCTAGATTATACACATCAATTGTGTCACGTGCTAGATTATACACATCAATTGTGTCACTACCTGCTAGATTACACACATCAATTGTGTCACGTGCTAGATTACACACGTCAATTGTGTCACTACCTGCTAGAGTACACACGTATATTGTGTCACTACTTTCTAGATTACACACGCCAAGTGTGTCACGTGCTAGATTACACACATCAATTGTGTCACGTGCTAGATTACACACGTCAATTGTGTCACTACCGTCTAGAATACACACGTCAATTGTGTCACTACCTGCTAGATTACACAAGTCAATTGTGTCATGTGCTAGATTACACACGTCAATTGTATCATCACCTGCTAGATTACACACGCCAATTGTGTCACTACCTGCTGGATTACACAAGTCAATTGTGTCACTACCTGCTAGATTACACACGTAAATTGTGTCACGTGCTAGATTACACACATCAATTGTGTCCCTGCCTGCTAGATTACACATATCAATTGTGTCATGTGCTAGATTACACACATCAATTGTGTCACTACCTGCTAGATTCCACACGTCAATTGTGTCATTACCTGCTAGATTACACACGTCAATTGTGTCACTACCTGCTACATTACACACAGCAATTGTGTCACTACCCGCTAGATTACACACGTCAATTGTGTCACTACCTGCTCGATTACACACCTCAATTGTGTCACGTGCTAGATTACACACATCAATTGTGTCACTACCTGCTAGATTACACACGTTAATTGTGTCAGGTGCTAGATTACAGACGTCAATTGTGTTACTACCTGCTAGATTAATCACATCACTTGTGTCACTACTTGCTAGGCTAGATTACACAATTCAAATGGGGCACTACCTGCTAGATTACACACATCAATTGTGTAACTGCCTGCTAGATTATACACGGCAGTTGTGTCACGTGCTAGATTATATACATCAATTTTGTCACTACCTGCCAAATTACACACGTCAATTGTGTCACTACCAGCTAGATTACACACATCAATTGTGTCACTACCTGCTAGATTACACACATCAATTGTGTCACTTGTTAGATTACATACACCAATTTTGTCACTTCCTGCTAGATTACACACGTCAACTTTGACACTACCTGCTAGATTACACACGTCAATTTTGTCACTACCTGCTAGATTACACTCGTAAATTGTGTCACTACCTGCTAGATTACACACATCAATTGTGTCACTACCTGCTAGTTTACACACATCAATTGTGTCACTACCTGCTATATTACACATGTAAATTGTGTCACTACCTGCTAGATTACACACATAAATTGTGTCACCACCTGCTAGATTACACACATCAATTGTGTCACTACCTGCTAGATTATACACGTAAATTGTGTCACAACCTGCTAGATTACACACATCAATTTTGTCACCACCTACTAGATTACACACGTCAAATGGGGCACTACCTGCTAGATTACACACATCAATTGTGTAACTGCCTGCTAGATTACACACGTCAATTGTGTCACTAGCTAGATTACATACATCAATTTTGTAACTACCTGCTAAATTACAAACGTCAATTGTGTCACTACCTGCTAGATTACACACATCAATTGTGTTACTACCTGCTAGATTACACACATCAATTGTATCACGTGCTAGATTACACACATTAATTGTGTCACTGCTTGCTAGATTAGACACGTAAATTGTGTCACTACCCGCTAGATTACACACGCCAAGTGTGTCACGTGCTAGATTACGCACGTCAATTGTGTCACTACCCGCTAGATTACACACGCCAATTGTGTCACTACCTGCTGGATTACACACGTCAATTATCTCACTACCTGCTGGATTACACACGTCAATTGTGTCACTACCTGCTGGATTACACACATCAATTGTGTCACTACCTGCTAGATTACACACGCCAATTGTGTCACTACCTGCTAGATTACACACATCAATTCTGACACCACCTGCTAGATTACACACATTAATTGTGTCACTACCTGCTAGATTACACACATCAATTGTGTCACTACCTGATAGAGTACACACATCAATCGTGTCACTACCTGCTAGATTACACACATCAATTCTGACACCACCTGCTAGATTACACACGTCAATTGTGTCACTACCTGTTAGATCACACACATCAATTGTGTCACTACCTGCTAGATTACACACATCAATTGTGTCACTACCTGATAGATTACACACATCAATCGTGTCACTACCTGCTAGATTACACACATCAATTGTGTCACTATCTGCTAGATTGCACACGTCAATTGTGTCACCACCTGCTAGATTACACAAATCAGTTGTGTCACTACTTGCTAGGCTAGATTACACACTTCAATTGTGTCACTACCAGCTAGATTACACACATCAATTGTGTCACTACCTGCTAGATTACACACGCCAATTGTGTCACTACCTGATATATTACACACATCAATTGTGTCACTACGTGCTAGATTACACATATCAATTGTGTCACTACCTGCTAGATTACACGCATCAATTGTGTCACGTGCTAGATTACACACATCAATTGTGTCACTACCTGCTAGATTACACACATCAATTGTGTCACTACCTGCTAGATTACACACATCAATTGTGTCACTACCTGCTAGATAACACAAGTCAATTGTGTCACGTGCTAGATTACACACGTCAATTGTGTCACTACCTGCTAGATTACACACGTCAATTGTGTCACTACCTGCTAGAGTACACACGTATATTGTGTCACTACCTGCTAGATTACACACGCCAAGTGTGTCATGATCTAGATTACACACATCAATTGTGTCACGTGCTAGATTACACACGTCAATTGTGTCACTACCGTCTAGAATACACACGTCAATTGTGTCACTAGCTGCTAGATCACACAAGTCAATTGTGTCACGTGCTAGATTACACACGTCAATTGTATCACCACCTGCTAGATTACACACGCCATTTGTGTCACTACCCGCTAGATTACACACGCCAATTGTGTCACTATCTGCTGGATTACACACGTCAATTGTGTCACTACCTGCTAGATTACACACGTAAATTGTGTCACGTGCTAGATTACACACATCAATTGTGTCCCTGCCTGCTAGATTACACATATCAATTGTGTCATGTGCTAGATTACACACATCAATTGTGTCACTACCTGCTAGATTCCACACGTCAATTGTGTCATTACCTGCTAGAGTACACACGTCAATTGTGTCACTACCTGCTACATTACACACAGCAATTGTGTCACTACCTGCTAGGCTAGATTACACACGTCAATTGTGGCACTACCTGCTAGATTACACACGTAAATTGTGTCACTACCTGCTAGATTACACACATCAATTGTGTCACTACCTGCTAGATTACACACGGCAATTGTGTCACGTGCTAGATTACATGCGCCAATTGTGTCACTACCTGCTCGATTACACACTCCAATTGTGTCACTACCTGATATATTACACGCATCAATTGTGTCACTACGTGCTAGATTACACACATCAATTGTGTCACTACCTGCTAAATTACACACATAAATTGTGTCACGTGCTAGATTACACACATCAATTGTGTCACTACCTGCTAGATTATACACATGAATTGTGTCACGTGCTAGATTACACACGTCAATTGTGTCACCACCTGCTAGATTGCACACATTAAATGTATTACTACCTGCTAGATTACACACGTAAAGTGTGTCACTGCCTGCTAGATTACACACGCCAAGTGTATCACGTGCTAGATTACACACATCAATTGTGTCAGGTGCTAGATTACACACGTCAATTGTGTCACTACCATCTAGATTACACACGTCAATTGCGTCACTACCTGCTAGATTACACATGTCAGTTGTGTCACGTGCTAGATTACACACGTCAATTGTATCACCACCTGCTAGATTACACACGCCATTTGTGTCACTACCCGCTAGATTACACACGCCAATTGTGTCACTATCTGCTGGATTACACAGGTCAATTGTGTCACTACCTGCTAGATTACACACGTAAATTGTGTCACGTGCTAGATTTCACACATCAATTGTGTCCCTGCCTGCTAGATTACACATATCAATTGTGTCATGTGCTAGATTACACACATCAATTGTGTCACTACCTGCTAGATTACACACATCAATTGTGTCACTACCTGCTAGATTACACAAGTCAATTGTGTCACGTGCTAGATTACACACGTCAATTGTGTCACTACCTGCTAGATTACACACGTCAATTGTGTTACTACCTGCTAGATTAATCACATCACTTGTGTCACTACTTGCTAGGCTAGATTACACAATTCAAATGGGGCACTACCTGCTAGATTACACACATCAATTGTGTAACTGCCTGCTAGATTATACACGGCAGTTGTGTCACGTGCTAGATTATATACATCAATTTTGTCACTACCTGCCAAATTACACACGTCAATTGTGTCACTACCAGCTAGATTACACACATCAATTGTGTCACTACCTGCTAGATTACACACATCAATTGTGTCACTTGTTAGATTACATACACCAATTTTGTCACTTCCTGCTAGATTACACACGTCAACTTTGACACTACCTGCTAGATTACACACGTCAATTTTGTCACTACCTGCTAGATTACACTCGTAAATTGTGTCACTACCTGCTAGATTACACACATCAATTGTGTCACTACCTGCTAGTTTACACACATCAATTGTGTCACTACCTGCTAGATTACACATGTAAATTGTGTCACTACCTGCTAGATTACACACATAAATTGTGTCACCACCTGCTAGATTACACACATCA
The DNA here is from genome assembly GCA_034401795.1 of Chaetoderma sp. LZ-2023a. NCBI lineage: Eukaryota > Metazoa > Mollusca > Caudofoveata > Chaetodermatida > Chaetodermatidae > Chaetoderma > Chaetoderma sp. LZ-2023a. Next base: position 2,971,786 of record CM067362.1, read on the forward strand.
ATTGTGTCACTACCTGCTAGATTATACACGTAAATTGTGTCACTACCTGCTAGATTACACACATCAATTGTGTCACCACCTACTAGATTACACACGTCAAATGGGGCACTACCTGCTAGATTACACACATCAATTGTGTAACTGCCTGCTAGATTACACACGTCAATTGTGTCACTAGCTAGATTACATACATCAATTTTGTAACTACCTGCTAAATTACAAACGTCAATTGTGTCACTACCTGCTAGATTACACACATCAATTGTGTTACTACCTGCTAGATTACACACATCAATTGTATCACGTGCTAGATTACACACATTAATTGTGTCACTGCTTGCTAGATTAGACACGTAAATTGTGTCACTACCTGCTAGATTACACACGCCAAGTGTGTCACGTGCTAGATTACGCACGTCAATTGTGTCACTACCCGCTAGATTACACACGCCAATTGTGTCACTACCTGCTGGATTACACACGTCAATTATCTCACTACCTGCTGGATTACACACGTCAATTGTCTCACTACCTGCTGGATTACACACATCAATTGTGTCACTACCTGCTAGATTACACACGCCAATTGTGTCACTACCTGCTAGATTACACACATCAATTCTGACACCACCTGCTAGATTACACACATTAATTGTGTCACTACCTGCTAGATTACACACATCAATTGTGTCACTACCTGATAGAGTACACACATCAATCGTGTCACTACCTGCTAGATTACACACATCAATTCTGACACCACCTGCTAGATTACACACGTCAATTGTGTCACTACCTGTTAGATCACACACATCAATTGTGTCACTACCTGCTAGATTACACACATCAATTGTGTCACTACCTGATAGATTACACACATCAATCGTGTCACTACCTGCTAGATTACACACATCAATTGTGTCACTATCTGCTAGATTGCACACGTCAATTGTGTCACCACCTGCTAGATTACACAAATCAGTTGTGTCACTACTTGCTAGGCTAGATTACACACTTCAATTGTGTCACTACCAGCTAGATTACACACATCAATTGTGTCACTACCTGCTAGATTACACACGCCAATTGTGTCACTACCTGATATATTACACACATCAATTGTGTCACTACGTGCTAGATTACACATATCAATTGTGTCACTACCTGCTAGATTACACGCATCAATTGTGTCACGTGCTAGATTACACACATCAATTGTGTCACTACCTGCTAGATTACACACATCAATTGTGTCACTACCTGCTAGATTACACACATCAATTGTGTCACTACCTGCTAGATAACACAAGTCAATTGTGTCACGTGCTAGATTACACACGTCAATTGTGTCACTACCTGCTAGATTACACACGTCAATTGTGTCACTACCTGCTAGAGTACACACGTATATTGTGTCACTACCTGCTAGATTACACACGCCAAGTGTGTCACGTGCTAGATTACACACATCAATTGTGTCACGTGCTAGATTACACACGTCAATTGTGTCACTACCGTCTAGAATACACACGTCAATTGTGTCACTAGCTGCTAGATCACACAAGTCAATTGTGTCACGTGCTAGATTACACACGTCAATTGTATCACCACCTGCTAGATTACACACGCCATTTGTGTCACTACCCGCTAGATTACACACGCCAATTGTGTCACTATCTGCTGGATTACACACGTCAATTGTGTCACTACCTGCTAGATTACACACGTAAATTGTGTCACGTGCTAGATTACACACATCAATTGTGTCCCTGCCTGCTAGATTACACATATCAATTGTGTCATGTGCTAGATTACACACATCAATTGTGTCACTACCTGCTAGATTCCACACGTCAATTGTGTCATTACCTGCTAGAGTACACACGTCAATTGTGTCACTACCTGCTACATTACACACAGCAATTGTGTCACTACCTGCTAGGCTAGATTACACACGTCAATTGTGGCACTACCTGCTAGATTACACACGTAAATTGTGTCACTACCTGCTAGATTACACACATCAATTGTGTCACTACCTGCTAGATTACACACGGCAATTGTGTCACGTGCTAGATTACATGCGCCAATTGTGTCACTACCTGCTCGATTACACACTCCAATTGTGTCACTACCTGATATATTACACGCATCAATTGTGTCACTACCTGCTAAATTACACACATAAATTGTGTCACGTGCTAGATTACACACATCAATTGTGTCACTACCTGCTAGATTATACACATGAATTGTGTCACGTGCTAGATTACACACGTCAATTGTGTCACCACCTGCTAGATTGCACACATTAAATGTATTACTACCTGCTAGATTACACACGTAAAGTGTGTCACTGCCTGCTAGATTACACACGCCAAGTGTATCACGTGCTAGATTACACACATCAATTGTGTCAGGTGCTAGATTACACACGTCAATTGTGTCACTACCATCTAGATTACACACGTCAATTGCGTCACTACCTGCTAGATTACACATGTCAGTTGTGTCACGTGCTAGATTACACACGTCAATTGTATCACCACCTGCTAGATTACACACGCCATTTGTGTCACTACCCGCTAGATTACACACGCCAATTGTGTCACTATCTGCTGGATTACACAGGTCAATTGTGTCACTACCTGCTAGATTGCACACGTAAATTGTGTCACGTGCTAGATTTCACACATCAATTGTGTCCCTGCCTGCTAGATTACACATATCAATTGTGTCATGTGCTAGATTACACACATCAATTGTGTCACTACCTGCTAGATTACACACATCAATTGTGTCACTACCTGCTAGATTACACAAGTCAATTGTGTCACGTGCTAGATTACACACGTCAATTGTGTCACTACCTGCTAGATTACACACGTCAATTGTGTCACTACCTGCTAGAATACACACGTATATTGTGTCACTACCTGCTAGATTACACACGCCAAGTGTGTCACGTGCTAGATTACACACATCAATTGTGTCACGTGCTAGATTACACACGTCAATTGTGTCACTACCGTCTAGAATACACACGTCAATTGTGTCACTAGCTGCTAGATCACACAAGTCAATTGTGTCACGTGCTAGATTACACACGTCAATTGTATCACCACCTGCTAGATTACACACGTCAATTGTGTCACTACCTGCTAGATTACACACGTCAATTGTGTCACTACCTGCTAGAGTACACACGTATATTGTGTCACTACCTGCTAGATTACACACGCCAAGTGTGTCACGTGCTAGATTACACACATCAATTGTGTCACGTGCTAGATTACACACGTCAATTGTGTCACTACCGTCTAGAATACACACGTCAATTGTGTCACTAGCTGCTAGATCACACAAGTCAATTGTGTCACGTGCTAGATTACACACGTCAATTGTATCACCACCTGCTAGATTACACACGCCATTTGTGTCACTACCCGCTAGATTACACACGCCAATTGTGTCACTATCTGCTGGATTACACACGTCAATTGTGTCACTACCTGCTAGATTACACACGTAAATTGTGTCACGTGCTAGATTACACACATCAATTGTGTCCCTGCCTGCTAGATTACACATATCAATTGTGTCATGTGCTAGATTACACACATCAATTGTGTCACTACCTGCTAGATTCCACACGTCAATTGTGTCATTACCTGCTAGAGTACACACGTCAATTGTGTCACTACCTGCTACATTACACACAGCAATTGTGTCACTACCTGCTAGGCTAGATTACACACGTCAATTGTGGCACTACCTGCTAGATTACACACGTAAATTGTGTCACTACCTGCTAGATTACACACGTCAATTGTGGCACTACCTGCTAGATTACACACGGCAATTGTGTCACGTGCTAGATTACATGCGCCAATTGTGTCACTACCTGCTAGATTACACACGGCAATTGTGTCACTACCTGATATATTACACGCATCAATTGTGTCACTACCTGCTCGATTACACACTCCAATTGTGTCACTACCTGCTAAATTACACACATAAATTGTGTCACGTGCTAGATTACACACATCAATTGTGTCACTACCTGCTAGATTATACACATGAATTGTGTCACGTGCTAGATTACACACGTCAATTGTGTCACTACCTGCTAGATTATACACATGAATTGTGTCACGTGCTAGATTACACACGTCAATTGTGTCACCACCTGCTAGATTGCACACATTAAATGTATTACTACCTGCTAGATTACACACGTAAAGTGTGTCACTGCCTGCTAGATTACACACGCCAAGTGTATCACGTGCTAGATTACACACATCAATTGTGTCAGGTGCTAGATTACACACGTCAATTGTGTCACTACCATCTAGATTACACACGTCAATTGCGTCACTACCTGCTAGATTACACATGTCAGTTGTGTCACGTGCTAGATTACACACGTCAATTGTATCACCACCTGCTAGATTACACACGCCATTTGTGTCACTACCCGCTAGATTACACACGCCAATTGTGTCACTATCTGCTGGATTACACAGGTCAATTGTGTCACTACCTGCTAGATTACACACGTAAATTGTGTCACGTGCTAGATTTCACACATCAATTGTGTCCCTGCCTGCTAGATTACACACATCAATTGTGTCACTACCTGCTAGATTACACAAGTCAATTGTGTCACGTGCTAGATTACACACGTCAATTGTGTCACTACCTGCTAGATTACACAAGTCAATTGTGTCACGTGCTAGATTACACACGTCAATTGTGTCACTACCTGCTAGATTACACACGTCAATTGTGTCACTACCTGCTAGAATACACACGTATATTGTGTCACTACCTGCTAGATTACACACGCCAAGTGTGTCACTACCGTCTAGAATACACACATCAATTGTGTCACGTGCTAGATTACACACGTCAATTGTGTCACTACCGTCTAGAATACACACGTCAATTGTGTCACTAGCTGCTAGATCACACAAGTCAATTGTGTCACGTGCTAGATTACACACGTCAATTGTATCACCACCTGCTAGATTACACACGCCATTTGTGTCACTACCCGCTAGATTACACACGCCAATTGTGTCACTATTTGCTGGATTACACACGTCAATTGTGTCACTACCATCTAGATTACACACGTCAATTGCGTCACTACCTGCTAGATTACACATGTCAGTTGTGTCACGTGCTAGATTACACACGTCAATTGTATCACTACCGGCTAGATTACACACGCCAATTGTGTCACTACCCGCTAGTTTACACACAGCAATTGTGTCACTACCTGCTGGATTACACACCTCAATTGTGTCACGTGCTAGATTACACACATCAATTGTGTCACTACCTGCTAGATTACACACGTTAATTGTGTCAGGTGCTAGATTACAGACGTCAATTGTGTCACTACTTGCTAGGCTAGATTACACAATTCAAATGGGGCACTACCTGCTAGATTACACACATCAATTGTGTAACTGCCTGCTAGATTATACACGGCAGTTGTGTCACGTGCTAGATTATATACATCAATTTTGTCACTACCTGCCAAATTACACACGTCAATTGTGTCACTACCAGCTAGATTACACACATCAATTGTGTCACTACCTGCTAGATTACACACATCAATTGTGCCACTTGCTAGATTACATACACGAATTTTGTCACTACCTGCTAGATTACACACGTCAACTTTGCCACTACCTGCTAGATTACACACGTCAATTTTGTCACTACCTACTAGATTACACTCGTAAATTGTGTCACTACCTGCTAGATTACACACATCAATTGTGTCACTACCTGCTAGTTTATACACATCTATTGTGTCACTACCTGCTAGATTACACATGTAAATTGTGTCACTACCTGCTAGATTACACACATAAATTGTGTCACCACCTGCTAGATTACACACATCAATTGTGTCACTACCTGCTAGATTACACACGTAAATTGTGTCACTACCTGCTAGATTACACACACCAATTGTGTCACCACCTACTAGATTACACACGTCAAATGGGGCACTACCTGCTAGATTACACACATCAATTGTGTAACTGCCTGCTAGATTACACACGTCAATTGTGTCACTAGCTAGATTACATACATCAATTTTGTAACTACCTGCTAAATTACAAACGTCAATTGTGTCACTACCTGCTAGATTACACACATCAATTGTGTCACTACCTGCTAGATTACACACATCAATTGTATCACGTGCTAGATTACACACATTAATTGTGTCACTACTTGCTAGATTAGACACGTAAATTGTGTCACTACCTGCTAGATTAAACACGCCAAGTTTGTCACGTGCTAGATTACACACATCAATTGTGTCACGTGCTAGATTACGCACGTCAATTGTGTCACTACCCGCTAGATTACACACACCAATTGTGTCACTACCTGCTGGATTACACACGTCAATTGTCTCACTACCTGCTGGATTACACACATCAATTGTGTCACTACCTGCTAGATTACACACGCCAATTGTGTCACTACCTGCTAGATTAAACACATCAATTCTGACACCACCTGCTAGATTACACACGTCAATTGTGTCACTACCTGTTAGATTACACACATCAATTGTGTCACTACCTGCTAGATTACACACATCAATTGTGTCACTACCTGATAGATTACACACATCAATCGTGTCACTACCTGCTAGATTACACACATCAATTGTGTCACGTGCTAGATTACACGCGCCAATTGTGTCACTACCTGCTCGATTACTCACTCCAATTGTGTCACTACCGGATATATTACACGCATCAATTGTGTAACTACGTGCTAGATTACACACATCAATTGTGTCACTACCTGCTAAATTACACACATAAATTGTGTCACGTGCTAGATTACACACATCAATTGTGTCACTACCTGCTAGATTATACACATGAATTGTGTCACGTGCTAGATTACACACGTCAATTGTGTCACCACCTGCTAGATTGCACACATTAAGTGTATTACTACCTGCTAGATTACACACGTAAAGTGTGTCACTGCCTGCTAGATTACACACGCCAAGTGTATCACGTGCTAGATTACACATGTCAGTTGTGTCACGTGCTAGATTACACACGTCAATTGTGTCACTACCATCTAGATTACACACGTCAATTGCGTCACTACCTGCTAGATTACACATGTCAGTTGTGTCACGTGCTAGATTACACACGTCAATTGTATCACTACCGGCTAGATTACACACGCCAATTGTGTCACTACCCGCTAGATTACACACAGCAATTGTGTCACTACCTGCTGGATTACACACGTCAATTGTGTCACTACCTGCTCGATTACACACGGCAATTGTGTCACTACCTGCTAGATTACACACATCAATTGTGTCACTACCTGCTAGATTACACGCATCAATTGTGTCACGTGCTAGATTACACGCGCCAATTGTGTCACTACCTGCTCGATTACACACTCCAATTGTGTCACTACCTGATATATTACACGCATCAATTGTGTCACTACGTGCTAGATTACACACATCAATTGTGTCACTACCTGCTAAATTACACACATAAATTGTGTCACGTGCTAGATTACACACATCAATTGTGTCACTACCTGCTAGATTACACACATCAATTGTGTCATTACCTGCTAGATTACACACATCTATTGTGTCACGTGCTAGATTACACACGTCAATTGTGTCACTACCTGCTAGATTACACACGTCAATTGTGTCACTACCTGCTATAGTACACACGTATATTGTGTCACTACCTGCTAGATTACACACACCAAGTGTGTCACGTGCTAGATTACACTCATCAATTGTGTCACGTGCTAGATTACACACATCAATTGTGTCACTACCGTCTAGATTACACACGTCAATTGTATCACCACCTGCTAGATTACACACGCCAATTGTGTCACTACCCGCTAGATTACACACGCCAATTGTGTCACTACCTGCTGGATTACACACGTCAATTGTGTCACTACCTGCTAGATTACACACGTCAATTGTGTCACGTGCTAGATTACACACATCAATTGTGTCCCTACCTGCTAGATTACACATATCAATTGTGTCATGTGCTAGATTACACACATCAATTGTGTCACTACCTGCTAGATTCCACACGTCAATTGTGTCATTACCTGCTAGATTACACACGTCAATTGTGTCACTACCTGCTACATTACACACAGCAATTGTGTCACTACTTGCTAGGCTAGATTACACACGTCAATTGTGGCACTACCTGCTAGATTACACACGTAAATTGTGTCACTACCTGCTAGATTACACACATCAATTGTGTCACTACGTGCTAGATTACACACGGCAATTGTGTCACGTGCTAGATTACACGCGCCAATTGTGTCACTACCCGCTCGATTACACACTCCAATTGTGTCACTACCTGATATATTACACGCATCAATTGTGTCACTACGTGCTAGATTACACACATCAATTGTGTCACTACCTGCTAAATTACACACATAAATTGTGTCACGTGCTGGATTACACACATCAATTGTGTCACTACCTGCTAGATTATACACATGAATTGTGTCACGTGCTAGATTACACACGTCAATTGTGTCACCACCTGCTAGATTGCACACATTACGTGTATTACTGCCTGCTAGATTACACACGCCAAGTGTGTCACTGCCTGCTAGATTACACACGCCAAGTGTATCACGTGCTAGATTACACATGTCAGTTGTGTCACGTGCTAGATTACACACGTCAATTGTGTCACTACCATCTAGATTACACACGTCAATTGCGTCACTACCTGCTAGATTACACATGTCAGTTGTGACACGTGCTAGATTACACACGTCAATTGTATCACTACCGGCTAGATTACACACGCCAATTGTGTCACTACCCGCTAGATTACACACAGCAATTGTGTCACTACCTGCTGGATTACACACGTCAATTGTGTCACTACCTGCTCGATTACACACGGCAATTGTGTCACTACCTGCTAGATTACACACATCAATTGTGTCACTACCTGCTAGATTACACGCATCAATTGTGTCACGTGCTAGATTACACGCGCCAATTGTGTCACTACCTGCTCGATTACACACTCCAATTGTGTCACTACCTGATATATTACACGCATCAATTGTGTCACTACGTGCTAGATTAAACACATCAATTGTGTCACTACCTGCTAAATTACACACATAAATTGTGTCACGTGCTAGATTACACACATCAATTGTGTCACTACCTGCTAGATTACACACATCAATTGTGTCATTATCTGCTAGATTACACACATCAATTGTGTCACGTGCTAGATTACACACATCAATTGTGTCACTACCTGCTAAATTACACATGTCAATTGTGTCACTACCTGCTATAGTACACACGTATATTGTGTCACTACCTGCTAGATTACACACGCCAAGTGTGTCACGTGCTAGATTACACACATCAATTGTGTCACGTGCTAGATTACACACATCAATTGTGTCACTACCGTCTAGATTACACACGTCAATTGTGTCACTACCTGCTAGATTACACACGCCAAGTGTGTCACGTGCTAGATTACACTCATCAATTGTGTCACGTGCTAGATTACACACATCAATTGTGTCACTACCGTCTAGATTACACACGTCAATTGTGTCACTACCTGCTAGATTACACAAGTCAATTGTGTCACGTGCTAGATTACACACGTCAATTGTATCACCACCTGCTAGATTACACACGCAAATTGTGTCACTACCCGCTAGATTACACACGCCAATTGTGTCACTACCTGCTGGATTACACACGTCAATTGTGTCACTACCTGCTAGATTACACACGTCAATTGTGTCACGTGCTAGATTACACACATCAATTGTGTCCCTACCTGCTAGATTACACATATCAATTGTGTCATGTGCTAGATTACACACATCAATTGTGTCACTACCTGCTAGATTCCACACGTCAATTGTGTCATTACCTGCTAGATTACACACGTCAATTGTGTCACTACCTGCTACATTACACACAGCAATTGTGTCACTACTTGCTAGGCTAGATTACACACGTCAATTGTGGCACTACCTGCTAGATTACACACGTAAATTGTGTCACTACCTGCTAGATTACACACATCAATTGTGTCACTACGTGCTAGATTACACACGGCAATTGTGTCACGTGCTAGATTACACGCGCCAATTGTGTCACTACCCGCTCGATTACACACTCCAATTGTGTCACTACCTGATATAATACACGCATCAATTGTGTCACTACGTGCTAGATTACACCCATCAATTGTGTCACTACCTGCTAAATTACACACATAAATTGTGTCACGTGCTGGATTATACACATCAATTGTGTCACTACCTACTAGATTATACACATGAATTGTGTCACGTGCTAGATTACACACGTCAATTGTGTCACCACCTGCTAGATTGCACACATTAAGTGTATTACTACCTGCGAGATTACACACGTAAAGTGTGTCACTGCCTGCTAGATTACACACGCCAAGTGTATCACGTGCTAGATTACACATGTCAGTTGTGTCACGTGCTAGATTACACACGTCAATTGTATCACTACCGGCTAGATTACACACGCCAATTGTGTCACTACCCGCTAGATTACACACAGCAATTGTGTCACTACCTGCTGGATTACACACGTCAATTGTGTCACTACCTGCTCGATTACACACGGCAATTGTGTCACTACCTGCTAGATTACACACATCAATTGTGTCACTACCTGCTAGATTACACGCATCAATTGTGTCACGTGCTAGATTACACACTCCAATTGTGTCACTACCTGATATATTACACGCATCAATTGTGTCACTACGTGCTAGATTAAACACATCAATTGTGTCACTACCTGCTAAATTACACACATAAATTGTGTCACGTGCTAGATTACACACATCAATTGTGTCACTACCTGCTAGATTACACACATCAATTGTGTCATTATCTGCTAGATTACACACATCAATTGTGTCACGTGCTAGATTACACACGTCACTTGTGTCACTACCTGCTAAATTACACACGTCAATTGTGTCACTACCTGCTATAGTACACACGTATATTGTGTCACTACCTGCTAGATTACACACGCCAAGTGTGTCACGTGCTAGATTACACACATCAATTGTGTCACGTGCTAGATTACACACATCAATTGTGTCACGTGCTAGATTACACACATCAATTGTGTCACTACCTGCTAGATTACACACATCAATTGTGTCATTACCTGCTAGATTACACACATCAATTGTGTCACGTGCTAGATTACACACGTCAATTGTGTCACTTCCTGCTAGATTACACACATCAATTGTGTCACGTGCTAGATTACACACGTCAATTGTGTCACTACCTGCTAGATTACACACGTCAATTGTGTCACTACCTGCTAGAGTAAACAGGTATATTGTGTCACTACCTGCTAGATTACACACGCCAAGAGTGTCACGTGCTAGATTACACACATCAATTGTGTCACGTGCTAGATTACACACGTCAATTGTGTCACGTGCTAGATTACATACATCAATTGTGTCACTACCTGCTAGATTACACAAGTCAATTGTGTCACGTGCTAGATTACACACGTCAATTGTATCACCACCTGCTAGATTACACACGCCAATTGTGTCACTACCCGCTAGATTACACACGTCAATTGTATCACTACCTGCTGGATTACACACGCCAATTGTGTCACTACCCGCTAGATTACACACGCCAATTGTGTCACTACCTGCTGGATTACACACGTCAATTGTGTCACTACCAGCTAGATTACACATATCAATTGTGTCATGTGCTAGATTACACACATCAATTGTGTCACTACCTGCTAGATTCCACACGTCAATTGTGTCATTACCTGCTAGATTACACACGTCAATTGTGTCACTACCTGCTACATTACACACAGCAATTGTGTCACTACTTGTTAGGCTAGATTACACACGTCAATTGTGGCACTACCTGCTAGATTACACACGTCAATTGTGTCACTACCTGCTACATTACACACAGCAATTGTGTCACTACTTGCTAGGCTAGATTACACACGTCAATTGTGGCACTACCTGCTAGATTACACACGTAAATTGTGTCACTACCTGCTAGATTACACACATCAATTGTGTCACTACCTGCTTGATTACACATGGCAATTGTGTCACGTGCTAGATTACACGCACCAATTGTGTCACTACCTGCTCGATTACACACTCCAATTGTGTCACTACCTGATATATTACACGCATCAATTGTGTCACTACGTGCTAGATTACACACATCAATTGTGTCACTACCTGCTAAATTACACACATAAATTGTGTCACGTGCTAGATTACACACATCAATTGTGTCACTACCTGCTAGATTATACACATGAATTGTGTCACGTGCTAGATTACACACGTCAATTGTGTCACCACCTGCTAGATTGCACACATTAAGTGTATTACTACCTGCTAGATTACACACGTAAAGTGTGTCACTGCCTGCTAGATTACACACGCCAATTGTGTCACTACCCGCTAGATTACACACGTCAATTGTATCACTACCTGCTGGATTACACACGCCAATTGTGTCACTACCCGCTAGATTACACACGCCAATTGTGTCACTACCTGCTGGATTACACACGTCAATTGTGTCACTACCTGCTAGATTACACATATCAATTGTGTCATGTGCTAGATTACACACATTAATTGTGTCATTCCTGCTAGATTACACACATCAATTGTGTCACGTGCTAGATTACACACGTCAATTGTGTCACTACCTGCTAGATTACACACAACAAATGTGTCACTACCTGCTAGATTACACACGCCAATTGTGTCACTACCTGCTAGATTACACACATCAATTATGACACTACCTGCTAGAGTACACACATCAATTGTTTCACTACCTGCTAGATTACACACATCAATTGTGTCACTACCTTCTAGATTACACACATCAATCATTTGACTACCTGCTAGATTACACACATCAAATGTCTCACTATCTACTAGAATACACACGTCAATTGTGTCACTACCTGCTAGGTTACACACATCAATTGTGTCACTACTTGCTAGGCTAGATTTCACACGTCAATTGTGTCACTACCAGCTAGATTACACACATCAATTGTGTCACTACCTGCTAGATTACACACACCAGTTGTTCACTACCTGATATATAACACACATCAATTGTGTCACTACGTGCTAGATTACACACGTCAATTGTGTCACTACCTGATATATTACACACATCAATTGTGTCACTACGTGCTAGATTACACACATCAATTGTGTCACTACCTGCTAGATTACACACATCAATTGTTTCACGTGCTAGATTACACACCTCAATTGTGTCACTACCTGCCAGATTACACACATCAATTGTGTCACTACCTGCTAGATTACACACATCAATTGTGTCATTACCTGCTAGATTACACACATCAATTCTGACACTACCTGCTATATTACACACGTCAATTGTGTCACTACCTGCTAGATTACACACATCAATTGTGTCACTACCTGCTAGATAACACACGTCAATTGTGTCACTACCTGCTAGATTACACACATCAATCGTGTCATTACCTGCTAGATTACACACGGCAATTGTGTCACTACCTGCTAGATTATCCACATCAATTGTGTCACTACCTGCTAGATTACACACGTCAATTGTGTCACTACCTGCCAGATTACACACATCAATTGTGTCACTACCGGCTAAATTACACACATCAATTGTGTCACTACCTTCTAGATTACACACATCAATCGTTTGACTACCTGCTAGATTACACACATCAAATGTCTCACTATCTACTAGAATACACACGTCAATTGTGTCACTACCTGCTAGGTTACACACATCAATTGTGTCACTACTTGCTAGGCTAGATTTCACACGTCAATTGTGTCACTACTTGCTAGGCTAGATTACACACGTCAATTGTGTCACTACCTGCTAGATTACACACAACAATTGTGTCACTACCTGCTAGATTACACACGCCAATTGTGTCATTACCTGCTAGATTACACACATCAATTATGACACTACCTGCTAGAGTACACACATCAATTGTTTCACTACCTGCTAGATTACACACATCAATTGTGTCACTACCTTCTAGATTACACACATCAATCGTTTGACTACCTGCTAGATTACACACATCAAATGTCTCACTATCTACTAGAATACACACGTCAATTGTGTCACTACCTGCTAGGTTACACACATCAATTGTGTCACTACTTGCTAGGCTAGATTTCACACGTCAATTGTGTCACTACCAGCTAGATTACACACATCAATTGTGTCACTACCTGCTAGATTACACACACCAGTTGTTCACTACCTGATATATAACACACATCAATTGTGTCACTACGTGCTAGATTACACACGTCAATTGTGTCACTACCTGCTAGATTACACACATCAATTGTTTCACGTGCTATATTACACACGTCAATTGTGTCACTACCTGCCAGATTACACACATCAATTGTGTCACTACCTGCTAGATTACACACATCAATTGTGTCATTACCTGCTAGATTACACACATCAATTCTGACACTACCTGCTATATTACACACGTCAATTGTGTCACTACCTGCTAGATTACACACATCAATTGTGTCACTACCTGCTAGATAACACACATCAATTGTGTCACTACCTGCTAGATTACACACATCAATCGTGTCATTACCTGCTAGATTACACACGGCAATTGTGTCACTACCTGCTAGATTATCCACATCAATTGTGTCACTACCTGCTAGATTACACACGTCAATTGTGTCACTACCTGCCAGATTACACACATCAATTGTGTCACTACCGGCTAGATTACACACATCAATTGTGTCACTACCTTCTAGATTACACACATCAATCGTTTGACTACCTGCTAGATTACACACATCAAATGTCTCACTATCTACTAGAATACACACGTCAATTGTGTCACTACCTGCTAGGTTACACACATCAATTGTGTCACTACTTGCTAGGCTAGATTTCACACGTCAATTGTGTCACTACCAGCTAGATTACACACATCAATTGTGTCACTACCTGCTAGATTACACACACCAGTTGTTCACTACCTGATATATAACACACATCAATTGTGTCACTACGTGCTAGATTACACACGTCAATTGTGTCACTACCTGATATATTACACACATCAATTGTGTCACTACGTGCTAGATTACACACATCAATTGTGTCACTACCTGCTAGATTACACACATCAATTGTTTCACGTGCTAGATTACACACGTCAATTGTGTCACTACCTGCCAGATTACACACATCAATTGTGTCACTACCTGCTAGATTACACACATCAATTGTGTCATTACCTGCTAGATTACACACATCAATTCTGACACTACCTGCTATATTACACACGTCAATTGTGTCACTACCTGCTAGATTACACACATCAATTGTGTCACTACCTGCTAGATAACACACATCAATTGTGTCACTACCTGCTAGATTACACACATCAATCGTGTCATTACCTGCTAGATTACACACGGCAATTGTGTCACTACCTTCTAGATTATCCACATCAATTGTGTCACTACCTGCTAGATTACACACGTCAATTGTGTCACTACCTGCCAGATTACACACATCAATTGTGTCACTACCGGCTAGATTACACACATCAATTGTGTTATGTGCTAGATTACACACGTCAATTATGTCACTACCTGCTAGCTTACACACATCAATTGTGTCACTACCTTCTAGATTACACACATCCATTGTGTCACTACCTGCTAGATTACACACGCCAATTGTGTCACTACCTGATATATTACACACATCAATTGTGTCACTACGTGCTAGATTACACACATCAATTGTGTCACTACCTGCTAGATTACACACATCAATTGTTTCACGTGCTAGATTACACACGTCAATTGTGTCACGTGCTAGATTACACACGTCAATTGTGTCACTACCTGCTAGATTACACACAACAATTGTGTCACTACCTGCTAGATTACACACGCCAATTGTGTCACTACCTGCTAGATTACACACATCAATTATGACACTACCTGCTAGAGTACACACATCAATTGTTTCACTACCTGCTAGATTACACACATCAATTGTGTCACTACCTTCTAGATTACACACATCAATCGTTTGACTACCTGCTAGATTACACACATCAAATGTCTCACTATCTACTAGAATACACACGTCAATTGTGTCACTACCTGCTAGGTTACACACATCAATTGTGTCACTACTTGCTAGGCTAGATTTCACACGTCAATTGTGTCACTACCAGCTAGATTACACACATCAATTGTGTCACTACCTGCTAGATTACACACACCAGTTGTTCACTACCTGATATATAACACACATCAATTGTGTCACTACGTGCTAGATTACACACGTCAATTGTGTCACTACCTGATATATTACACACATCAATTGTGTCACTACGTGCTAGATTACACACATCAATTGTGTCACTACCTGCTAGATTACACACATCAATTGTTTCACGTGCTAGATTACACACGTCAATTGTGTCACTACCTGCCAGATTACACACATCAATTGTGTCACTACCGGCTAGATTACACACATCAATTGTGTTATGTGCTAGATTACACACGTCAATTATGTCACTACCTGCTAGCTTACACACATCAATTGTGTCACTACCTTCTAAATTACACACATCCATTGTGTCACTACCTGCTAGATTACACACGCCAATTGTGTCACAACCTGCTAGATTACACACATCAATTGTGTCACTACCTGCTAGATTACACACATCAATTATGACACTACCTGCTAGATTACACACGTCAATTGTGTCACTACCTGCCAGATTACACACGCCAATTGTGTCACTACCTGCTAGATTACACACATCAATTGTGTCACTACCTGCTAGATTACACACGTCAATTGTGTCACTACCTGCTAGATTACACACATTAATTGTGTCACTACCTGATAGATTACACACATCAATTGTGTCACTACATGCTAGATTACACACATCAATTATGACACTACCTGCTAGATTACACACGTCAATTGTGTCACTACCTGCTAGATTACACATATCAATTTTTTCACTACCTGCTATATTACACATATCAATTGTGTCACTACCTTCTAGATTACACACATCAATCGTTTGACTACCTGCTAGATTACACAGATCAATTGTCTCACTATCTGCTAGATTACACACATCAATTGTGTCACTACTTGCTAGGCTAGATTACACACGTCAATTGTGTCACTACCAGCTAGATTACACAGATTAATTGTGTCACTACCTGCTAGATTACACACGCCAATTATTCACTACCTGATATATTACACACATCAATTGTGTCACTACGTGCCAGATTACACACATCAATTGTGTCACGTGATAGATTACACACGCCAATTGTGTCACGTGATAGATTACACACGTCAATTGTGTCACTACCTGCTAGATTACACACGTCAATTGTGTCACTACCTTCTAGATTACACACATCAATTGTGTAACTACCTGCTAGACCACACACATCAATTGTGTAACTACCTGCTAGATTACACACATCAATTGTGTCACTACCTGCTAGATTACACACATCAATTGTTTCACGTGCTAGATTACACACGTCAATTGTGTCACTACCTGCCAGATTACACACATCAATTGTGTCACTACCTGCTAGATTACACACATCAATTGTGTCATTACCTGCTAGATTACACACATCAATTCTGACACTACCTGCTATATTACACACGTCAATTGTGTCACTACCTGCTAGATTACACACATCAATTGTGTCACTACCTGCTAGATAACACACATCAATTGTGTCACTACCTGCTAGATTACACACATCAATCGTGTCATTACCTGCTAGATTACACACGGCAATTGTGTCACTACCTGCTAGATTATCCACATCAATTGTGTCACTACCTGCTAGATTACACACGTCAATTGTGTCACTACCTGCCAGATTACACACATCAATTGTGTCACTACCGGCTAGATTACACACATCAATTGTGTCACTACCTTCTAGATTACACACATCAATCGTTTGACTACCTGCTAGATTACACACATCAAATGTCTCACTATCTACTAGAATACACACGTCAATTGTGTCACTACCTGCTAGGTTACACACATCAATTGTGTCACTACTTGCTAGGCTAGATTTCACACGTCAATTGTGTCACTACCAGCTAGATTACACACATCAATTGTGTCACTACCTGCTAGATTACACACACCAGTTGTTCACTACCTGATATATAACACACATCAATTGTGTCACTACGTGCTAGATTACACACGTCAATTGTGTCACTACCTGATATATTACACACATCAATTGTGTCACTACGTGCTAGATTACACACATCAATTGTGTCACTACCTGCTAGATTACACACATCAATTGTTTCACGTGCTAGATTACACACGTCAATTGTGTCACTACCTGCTAGATTACACACATCAATTGTGTCACTACCTGCTAGATTACACACATCAATTGTGTCATTACCTGCTAGATTACACACATCAATTCTGACACTACCTGCTATATTACACACGTCAATTGTGTCACTACCTGCTAGATTACACACATCAATTGTGTCACTACCTGCTAGATTACACACATCAATCGTGTCATTACCTGCTAGATTACACACGGCAATTGTGTCACTACCTGCTAGATTATCCACATCAATTGTGTCACTACCTGCTAGATTACACGTCAATTGTGTCACTACCTGCCAGATTACACACATCAATTGTGTCACTACCGGCTAGATTACACACATCAATTGTGTTATGTGCTAGATTACACACGTCAATTATGTCACTACCTGCTAGCTTACACACATCAATTGTGTCACTACCTTCTAGATTACACACATCCATTGTGTCACTACCTGCTAGATTACACACGCCAATTGTGTCACAACCTGCTAGATTACACACATCAATTGTGTCACTACCTGCTAGATTACACACATCAATTATGACACTACCTGCTAGATTACACACGTCAATTGTGTCACTACCTGCCAGATTACACACGCCAATTGTGTCACTACCTGCTAGATTACACACATCAATTGTGTCACTACCTGCTAGATTACACACGTCAATTGTGTCACTACCTGCTAGATTACACACATTAATTGTGTCACTACCTGATAGATTACACACATCAATTGTGTCACTACATGCTAGATTACACACATCAATTATGACACTACCTGCTAGATTACACACGTCAATTGTGTCACTACCTGCTAGATTACACATATCAATTTTTTCACTACCTGCTATATTACACATATCAATTGTGTCACTACCTTCTAGATTACACACATCAATCGTTTGACTACCTGCTAGATTACACAGATCAATTGTCTCACTATCTGCTAGATTACACACATCAATTGTGTCACTACTTGCTAGGCTAGATTACACACGTCAATTGTGTCACTACCAGCTAGATTACACAGATCAATTGTGTCACTACCTGCTAGATTACACACGCCAATTATTCACTACCTGATATATTACACACATCAATTGTGTCACTACGTGCCAGATTACACACATCAATTGTGTCACGTGATAGATTACACACGCCAATTGTGTCACGTGATAGATTACACACGTCAATTGTGTCACTACCTGCTAAATTACACACGTCAATTGTGTCACTACCTTCTAGATTACACACATCAATTGTGTAACTACCTGCTAGACCACACACATCAATTGTGTAACTACCTGCTAGATTACACACATCAATTGTGTCACTACCTGCTAGATTACACACATTAATTGTGTCATGTGCTAGATTACACACGTCAATTATGTCACTACCTGCTAGATTACACACATCCATTGTGTCACTACCTGCTCGATTACACACGCCAATTGTGTCACTACCTGCTAGATTACACACATCAATTGTCTCACTACCTGCTAGATTACACACATCAATTCTGACACTACCTGCTAGATTACACCCGTCAATTGTGTCACTACCTGCCAGATTACACACGCCAATTGTGTCACTACCTGCTAGATTACACACATCAATTGTGTCACTACCTGCTAGATTACACACGTCAATTGTGTCACCACCTGCTAGATTACACACATTAATTGTGTCACTACCTGATAGATTACACACATCAATTGTGTCACTACGTGCTAGATTACACACATTAATGGTGTCACTACCTGATAGATTACACACGCCAGTTGAATCACTACCTGCTAGATTACACACGCCAATTGTATCACCACCTGATAGATTACACACATCAATCGTTTGACTACCTGCTAGATTACTTGTGTCACTACCTGCTAGATTACAGACATGAATTGTGTCACGTGATAGATTACACACATCAATTGTGTCCCTACCTGCTAGATTACACACTTCAATTTTGACACTACTGCTAGATTACACACATCAATTGTGTCACTACCTGCTAGATTACACACATCAATTGTGTCACTACCTGTTAGATTACACACATCAATTGTGTCACTACCTGCTAGATTACACACGCCAATTGTGTCACTACCTGCTAGATTACACACATCAATTATGACACTACCTGCTAGATTACACACGTCAATTGTGTCACTACCTGCTAGATTACACACATCAATTGTTTCACTACCTGCTAGATTACACATATCAATTTTTTCACTACCTGCTATATTACACATATCAATTGTGTCACTACCTTCTAGATTACACACATCAATCGTTTGACTACCTGCTCGATTACACACATCAATTGTGTCACTACTTGCTAGGCTAGATTACACACGTCAAGTGTGTCACTACCAGCTAGATTACACAGATCAATTGTGTCACTACCTGCTAGATTACACGCGCCAATTGTTCACTACCCGATATATTACGCACATCAAGTGTGTCACTACGTGCCAGATTACACACATCAATTGTGTCACGTGATAGATTACACACGCCAATTGTGTCACTACCTGCTAGATTACACACGTCAATTGTGTAACTACCTGCTAGATTACACACGTAAATTGTGTATCTACCTGCTAGAGTACACACATCAATTGTGTAACTACCTGCTAGATTACACACGTCAATTGTGTCACTACCTGCTAGATTACACACGTCAAGTGTGTCACGTGCTAGATTACACACATCAATTGTGTCACTACCTGCTAGATTACACACATCAATTGTGTCACTACCAGCTAGATCTCACACGTCAATTGTGTCACTACCTGCTAGATTACACACATCAATTGTGTCACTACATGCTAGATTACACACATTAATTGTGTCACTACCTGCTAGATTACACACGTCAATTGTGTCACTACTTGCTAGATTACGCACATTAATTGTGTCACTACCTGATAGATTACACACGCCAGTTGAATCACTACCTGCTAGAGTACATACGCCAATTGTATCACTACCTGCTAGATTACACACGCCAATTGTATCACTACCTGCTAGATTACACACGCCAATTGTGTCATTACCTGATAGATTACACACATCAATTGTGTCACTACGTGGTAGATTACACACATCAATTGTGTCACTACCTGCTAGATTACACACATCAATTGTGTCACTACCTGCTAGATTACACACATCAATTGTGTCACTACCTGCTAGATTACACACGTCAATTGTGTCACTACCTGCTAGATTACACACATCAATTGTTTCACTACCTGCTAGATTGCACACATCAATTGTGTCACTACCTGCTAGATTACACACATCAATCGTTGGACTATCTGCTAGATTACACACATCAATTGTCTCACTATCTGCTAGATTACACACGTCAATTGTATCACTACCTGCTAGATTACACACATAAATTATGTCCCTACTTACTAGGCTAGATTACACACGTCAATTGTGTAACTACCAGCTAGATTACACACATCAATTGTGTCACTACCTGCTAGATTACACACGCCAATTGTTTCACTACCTGATACATTACACACATCAATTGTGTCACTACGTGCTAGATTACACACATCAATTGTGTCACTACCTGATATATTACATACATCAATTATGTCACTACGTGCTAGATTACACACATCAATTGTGCCACTACCTGCTAGATTACATACATCAATTGTGTCACGTGATAGATTACACACATCAATTGTGTCACTACCTGCTAGTTTACACACATCAATTGTGTCACTACCTGCTAGATTACACACGGCAATTGTGTCACGTGCTAGATTACACACATCAATTGAGTCACTACCTGCTAGATTATCCACATCTATTGTGTCACTACCTGCTAGATTACACACGTCCATTGTGTCACTACCTACCAGATTACACACATCAATTGTGTCACTACGTGCTAGATTACACACATCAATTGTGTCACTACCTGCTAGACTATACACATAAATTGTGTCACTACCTGCTAGATTATACACGTCAATTGTGTCACGTGCTAGATTACGCACGACAATTGTGTCACGTGCTAGATTACGCACGACAATTGTGTCACGTGCTAGATTACACACGTCAATTGTTTCACTATCTGCTAGGCTAGATTACATACGTATCAACATAACACACGTAATGCTAACTCACGAGCACGGTGTAGACTTACACG
The DNA here is from genome assembly GCA_034401795.1 of Chaetoderma sp. LZ-2023a. NCBI lineage: Eukaryota > Metazoa > Mollusca > Caudofoveata > Chaetodermatida > Chaetodermatidae > Chaetoderma > Chaetoderma sp. LZ-2023a. The sequence continues at coordinate 2,994,610 of CM067362.1, forward strand.
ACTTTCTTACATAATTTCAGTCATTGACTCATCACAAGGTGTGTTTTAAATTAATCTAAATTCGCTTAGTTGCGACACGCAACTAGTATGTAAGTCGATATGTTGATCAGTCCATCTGTCTGTCCGTCCCGTTAAATTGTCCGTCGCACAGTTCTATTATGCATACACGTTCTCTTTACATAGCGCGCAAAAACACGCACGCACGCACGTACTAATGCCTACTGTAAACCTTGGCAGACCGGCAGACCTGTCACGATGTTTTCAGGTCTGCAGGTGCGGTTGCTATCTGCGTAGCAATCTTCAATATTCACAGATTTCTTCATGCTTGGTTTGTTCTGATTAAGATTCGCTTATGGCATAACGGACAGACAGCAGTCTGGATGTGAAATCTGGCGGCCGGTAATTTTACGCAATTTTACTTTGGATGGGGTGCGTGATGCTTTATCAGGAAAACGACTTCAGAAGTGCATAACGTAAATCCGAACATTAATATGCAAGGTAATGTCTACAGCAACAACGACGACGACGGCGACGGCGGAGACGACGACGACGACGACAAAAAGATAAGCTTACATGATCAGCCTCACTGTCCTCGTGTTGGCTAGTTCCTTTATGATCCTAATGTTTCGAAAAAGGTAATTCATCTAATATGTATAAACACAAAAGTATAATTTCGAAGCGCACTCAGTTCGAACATGGCCATAGATTACTGCGATATAATATTAGATTATGGTCCGGAGAATAGACATTCCGATAATCCACAATAGGCTTACGTATAACATCGACAGGCAGCGCCATAGACAACAATGGCTGCAGCAGTCTATTGGTCAATCAAGTGTCCACAGGTAACAGCACAAGAAAATTAGTTTTGACCTCAAATAATGGACCTTTCCAGTGTTTGCTAAGCCCCGCCCACCTCTAGCTAAGCTCCACCCACACCTCGCTCGTGTTGGGATCGATCGGTCCCTGAACTCCCTGAATATCAATTTCCAGAAAACTATACAGATAAGTCCAGTCAAATTAGTTTCAAATATTCAACAGAATGTTTGTTGAATAATAAAGACATACAATTCGTACAACAACGCATAGTCCGTCTTCAATTATGCGTTCGTGACGTACTTATCTACGTCATAATGACCTCATTGGTTATCATGTCATTCTACACGCCACGTAGTTAATTATGACGTCATATGATGGATAGATAGAGTGGAAAGTTCTGTTGCAACATAATTTTGTGTCACAATACTTGTCTATGAGGTTCCCATAACAACATCCAAAAGTTGTAGCTAAAAGTTCCAAAAGCTACCTTGGGTGGAATATATTTTTGGGTGAATTTGATGGTCACTGACATGAGCGCTTTTACGGCGGCCATTTTGGATTATCCTGTCATCCAATCAAATAACCATGTTGTATTCCAAATTATTACATAAGTCCAGTTTGCTACTCGACGTCAAATATATGAGAGATTTGTGCAAATTAGGCACAGTTCCACCATATGTAGGTGTTGTGACTTGTGGTATGTTGCTATGGGGGCCTCATTGCGCCATGTCTTCAAATCAAATTAAATCCAAAATATTCAACAGAACATTTCTTACATCGTGGTCAAAATTTTACTGATTTATATCTTTATGCTCTTATTTTGGAAACATAAGCTTATTTCTGTACTGAAGACAAATATATGTACACTTCACCGTCAGTATCACTGTCTGTACGCTTCACCGTCAGTATCACTGTCTGTACACTTCACCGTCGGTATCACTGTCTGTACACTTCACCGTCAGTATCACTGTCTGTACGCTTCGCCGTCAGTATCACTGTCTGTACACTTCCCCCTCAGTATCACTGTCTGTACGCTTCACCATCAGTATCACTGGCTGTACGCTTCACCGTCAGTATCGCTGTCTGTACGCTTCACCGTCAGTATCACTGTCTGTACGCTTCACCATCAGTATCACTGTCTGTACGCTTCAC
>CM067362.1:3001580-3019080 GCA_034401795.1 Chaetoderma sp. LZ-2023a
CCGTTATATGACGTCATATCAACTACGTGACGTGTAAAAGTCGCCCACCAAAGATGGCCCATGTTTTACCATGTGCTCAAGAATGCCAGAAGAGACACCGGCACAGAGAGCCTTGGAATTCGCCCTACTCAGAGCCAGTAAATACAGAGCCAGGAGAGGACGTCATTGCATAAATCTGCTAAGCGTGCTAAGAGGTGACCTCAAGAAAGCAGGACTTGGTACACTCAAGTCAAGAATGGACCTGAGGAAGCTAAGAATTTCGGCTGAGGACAAGAGACAGTGGGTAAAAGTGAAGAAGGACTGATTGCAGCTGTAGGATGTTTCTACTACTACATCCGCAGAATACAGTAATCATGCATACATAAATACGTGTAGGATGACGTCATAATCGATGGTGTCATGAATGACGTAGATAAGTACAAATTATGTGTCTTTAGTATTTAATAAACATGCTGTTGAATATTTTGAAACTAATTTAACTGGGCGCTGTTGCCAGGCAGCAACAGCACCCAGTCAAGTTAGTTTCAAAATATTCAACAGCTTACCTGTATAGTTTTCTGGTAATGGATAGTCAGGGAGTTCAGCCATCTATCGATCCGAACATGGGCGAAGTGTGGGTGGTGCTTAGGTAAAGATGGGTGGGGCATAGCTAAAACTGGAAACGCAGATTATTGACCCAGTGCCCTTAATAAACTTGTTTTTCAAAGTCCACTATTTAGTTAAATCCTTTTTACAATTCAAGTTAGATCGGTTTCTTAAGATTATATAAATCTCGCTCAATTTATCAGAGCTTATATATCGGGAGGGACAGGAGTGCTGTATCGGGAGGGGCATGTGTGTTGTATCGGGAGGGGCAGGTGTGTTGTATCGGGAGGGACAGGTGTGTTATATCGGGAGGGACAGGTGTGTTGAGAGGGGCAGGTGTGTTGGGAGGGACAGGTGTGTCGAGTCCATTGCTGTTTCTATTAAAACACTTTTAACCCTTTAATGACTAAATTTTGTCTAGAAAATTAAAATATTTGTATTTTTGAAATTTTACGACCGAGATGACTGGCTCGGTAACCGAGCCAGTCATTACAGTGGTACATTTTCATAAATGGTCTTCTCTTGGCCTGCAAATGAACATTTCTCAAGACCACTACACAGGCGGTTTGGGCCAGCTTCGGCATAACAGGGTTAATTTTCCAAATTGAATTATTGGGAGTACTTATAGATTATATGCAGTGATTACCTCGTAAGCATCGGTTTCATGGCTAGTGCGAGACTGTAACTGATTCACTCGACTCGCAGTAATTACTAATATACAGTAATTAACAGAAGTTTATGTGTCAAGGTGGATACAAGACGATACAAGAATCACCTGTAAATAATGATATCGCGGAACAATATGTTTAGCAGAGCAGAGGAAGGTAGGGGGTGGATGATAAGTTAAGTTCATGTATTTTTAATACTCAATGATTTTTTATAATTATCACGCGGCTATAAATATTACCACTTGAGAAGAACCTATTTCTCCTTGATTAAAACTGATTTCAACTCGAGTGATAGCATTTCTACTCGCGTGGCAAGGGAGGAGCCCATCTCTAGCTATGTCCCGCCCATCTCTGGCTATGTCCCGCCAATCTCTAGCTATGTCCCGCTCATCTCTAGCTATGTACTGCCCATCTCTAGCTATGTCCCGGCCATCTCTAGCTATGTTTCGCCCATCTCTAGCTATGCCCCGCCCATCTCTAGCTATGTTCGCCTATCTCTAGCTATGTCCCGCCCATCTCTAACTATATCCTGCCCATCTCTAGCTATGTCCCGCCCATCTCTAGCTAAGCTCCACCTATCTCTAGCTATGTCCCGCCCATCTCCAGCTAAGCTCCACCCATCTCTAGCTATGTCCCGCCCATCTCTAGCTATGTCCCACCCATCTCTAGCTATGTCCCGCCCATCTCTAGCTAAGCTCCACCCATCTCTAGCTATGTTCTGCCCATCTCTAGCTATGTCCCGCCCATTTCTAGCCAAGCTCCACTCATCTCTAGCTATGTCCCGCCCATCTCTAGCTAAGCTCCACCCATTTCTAGCTATGTCCCACCCATCTCTAGCTATGTCCCACCCATCTCTAGCTATGTCCCGCACATCTCTAGCCAAGCTCCACCCATCTCTATCTATGTCCCGCCCATCTCTAGCTAAGCTCCACCCATCTCTAACTATGTCCCGCCCATCTCTAGCTATGTCCCACCCATCTCTAGCTATGTCCCGCCCATCTCTAGCTAAGCTCCACCCATCTCTAGCTATGTTCTGCCCATCTCTAGCTATGTCCCGCCCATTTCTAGCCAAGCTCCACCCATCTCTAGCTATGTCCCGCCCATCTCTAGCTAAGCTCCGCCCATTTCTAGCTATGTCCCACCCATCTCTAGCTATGTCCCGCACATCTCTAGCTATGTCCCGCACATCTCTAGCCAAGCTCCACCCATCTCTAGCTATGTCTCGCCCATCTCTAGCTAAGCTCCACCCATCTCTAGCTATGTCCCGCCCACCTCTAGCTATGTCCCACCCATCTCTAGCAATGTCCCGCCCATCTCTAGCTAAGCTCCACCCATCTCTAGCTATGTCCCGCCTATCTCTAGCTATGTCCCGCCCATTTCTAGCCAAGCTCCACTCATCTCTAGCTATGTCCCGCCCATCTCTAGCTAAGCTCCACCCATTTCTAGCTATGTCCCACCCATCTCTAGCTATGTCCCACCCATCTCTAGCTATGTCCCGCCCATCTCTAGCTAAGCTCCACCCATCTCTAGCTATGTCCTGCGCACCTCTAGCTATGTCCCACCCATCTCTAGCTATGTCTCGCCCATCTCTAGCTAAGCTCCACCCATCTCTAGCTATGTCCTGCCCACCTCTAGCTATGTCCTGCCCATCTCTAGCTATGTCGCGTCCATCTCTAGCTATGTCCCACCCATCTCTAGCTATGTCCCGCACATATCTAGCTATGTCTCGCCCATCTCTAGCTAAGCTCCACCCATCTCTAGCTATGTTTCGCCCATATCTAGCTAAGCTCCACCCATCTCTAGCTATGTCGCGTCCATCTCTAGCTATGTCCCACCCATCTCTATCTATGTCCCGCCCATCTCTAGCTATGTCCCGCCCATCTCTAGCTATGTCCCACCCATCTCTAGCTATGTCCCGCCCATCTCTAGCTATGTCCCGCCCATCTCTAACTATGTCCCACCGATCTCTAGCTACGTCCCGCCCATCTCTAGCTACGCTCCACCCATCTCTAGCTAAGCTCCACCCATCTCTAGCTATGTCCCGCCCATCTCTGGCTATGTCCCACCCATCTCTAGCTATGCCCCGCCCAACTCTAGCTATGTCCCGCCCATCTCTAGCTATGTACTGCCATCTCTAGCTATGTCCCGGCCATCTCTAGCTATGTTTCGCCTATCTCTAGCTATGTCCCGCCCATCTCTAGCTAAGCTCCACCTATCTCTAGCTATGTCCCGCCCATCTCTAGCTAAGCTCCACCTATCTCTAGCTATGTCCCGCCCATCTCCAGCTAAGCTCCACCCATCTCTAGCTATGTCCCGCCCATCTCTAGCTAAGCTCCACCCATCTCTAGCTATGTCCCGCCCATCTCTAGCTAAGCTCCACCCATCTCTAGCCAAGCTCCACTCATCTCTAGCTATGTCCCGCCCATCTCTAGCTAAGCTCCACCCATTTCTAGCTATGTCCCACCCATCTCTAGCTATGTCCCACCCATCTCTAGCTATGTCCCGCCCATCTCTAGCTAAGCTCCACCCATCTCTAGCTATGTCCTGCGCACCTCTAGCCAAGCTCCACCCATCTCTAGCTATGTCCCGCCCATCACTAGCTAAGCTCCACCCATCTCTAGCCAAGCTCCACTCATCTCTAGCTATGTCCCGCCCATCTCTAGCTAAGCTCCACCCATTTCTAGCTATGTCCCACCCATCTCTAGCTATGTCCCACCCATCTCTAGCTATGTCCCGCACATCTCTAGCCAAGCTCCACCCATCTCTATCTATGTCCCGCCCATCTCTAGCCAAGCTCCACCCATCTCTATCTATGTCCCGCCCATCTCTAGCTAAGCTCCACGCATCTCTAGCTATGTCCCGCCCATCTCTAGCTATGTCCCGCCCATCTCTAGCTAAGCTCCACCCATCTCTAGCTATGTTCTGCCCATCTCTAGCTATGTCCCGCCCATTTCTAGCCAATCTCCATCCATCTCTAGCTATGTCCCGCCCATCTCTAGCTAAGTTCCACCCATTTCTAGCTATGTCCCACCCATCTCTAGCTATGTCCCACCCATCTCTAGCTATGTCCCGCACATCTCTAGCCAAGCTCCACCCATCTCTAGCTATGTCCCGCCCATCTCTAGCTAAGCTCCACCCATCTCTAGCTATGTCCCGCCCACCTCTAGCTATGTCCCACCCATCTCTAGCAATGTCCCGCCCATCTCTAGCTAAGCTCCACCCATCTCTAGCTATGTCCCGCCTATCTCTAGCTAAGCTCCACCCATCTCTAGCTATGTCCTGCGCACCTCTAGCTATGTCCCACCCATCTCTAGCTATGTCTCGCCCATCTCTAGCTAAGCTCCACCATCTCTAGCTATGTCCTGCCCACCTCTAGCTATGTCCTGCCCATCTCTAGCTATGTCGCGTCCATCTCTAGCTATGTCCCACCCATCTCTAGCTATGTCCCGCCCATATCTAGCTATGTCTCGCCCATCTCTAGCTAAGCTCCACCCATCTCTAGCTATGTTTCGCCCATATCTAGCTAAGCTCCACCCATCTCTAGCTATGTCGCGTCCATCTCTAGCTATGTCCCACCCATCTCTATCTATGTCCCGCCCATCTCTAGCTATGTCCCGCCCATCTCTAGCTATGTCCCACCCATCTCTAGCTATGTCCCGCCCATCTCTAGCTTTGTCCCGCCCATCTCTAACTATGTCCCACCCATCTCTAGCTATGTCCCGCCCATCTCTAGCTACGCTCCACCCATCTCTAGCTAAGCTCCACCCATCTCTAGCTATGTCCCGCCCATCTCTGGCTATGTCCAGCCCATCTCTAGCTATGCCCCGCCCAACTCTAGCTATGTCCCGCCCATCTCTAGCTAAGCTCCACCCACGCTTTGCCCGTGTTGCGATCGATCGATCCCTGTACTCTCTGAATCTCAATTTCCACAAAACTATGCAGGTAAGCTGCTAAATATTTTGAAACTAATTTGACTCCGTGATGTTGCTGCCTGTACTCTCTGAATCTCAGTTTCCACAAAACTATGCAGGTAAGCTGCTAAATATTTTGAAACTAATTTGACTCCGTGATGTTGCTGCCATTGACAGCAGCAGTGCCCAGTCAAATTAGTTTCAAAATAATTAACAGATTGTTTATTAAATAGTAAATGCATACAATTTGTACAACATGACGGACTATTAAACGTTCATGACACAATTGATTATAACGCCAGTATACCTGTGACGTAGTTGATTATGACGTCATATGATTAACTGAGAAACTGAATTCCTCCATTGTAAAATATATAATTATATATTAAAATTGTATGAATGTCACTTAACAGCCAGCATACGAAGGTGCTTTGACGGCCTCCTGTAACCATGACAATCGCACAATGTTCCACATGCGACTGTGATGGAATGTCAATGGCTAAACAATATCACCTCAGAGAGATGGCATGGTGGTTGTTTAAAGGCAGGTGGCCGTAAGCTCAGATGTCTTATATGACACTACCTTGCCATTAGCCGTGTGTCCTATATCATACCTGTACTAAGAGAGCGCCTGTGTTTAGTGCCAGCATATCGGTCCTCACTCAGGTGATCCATGATTCCAGGTTTGCATGCATACAAGTGCTGTAAGTTACTCCTGGATCATATGAATATTGCATGAGTAATCAATGGGATCGTGTTTTATGATGTAAAGTTGAAGGATTTCCTGTCGATTGAACCCGTACCGGCTCATTGATCGTAACCAGCACCAGATGGAGACACGATCCGCTCACTGAGAGAAACATACATTTTAATGTTCATCAAATGTCGCTCAAGCGGAGAGAGAGGAAGAGATGGGTAGCATGGCAATGATACACCCCAACCCGCCCCCCCCCCCCGCCCCCAAGTGAAAGAAAGCTCTCCCTTTCTGCCATCGAACGGCATATAAGGAAACCGGTCGGTGCCAAAATGGGAGAGCTTTCTTTCACTTGTTTGGTGTGTATCTCAGTAACGAGGGGTACACTTGGGGAGGACATTGGTAGCAATGCCGACTGTATGAGTAATAGATAGACAGATAAATGTTATAGGTGGTAGGAGTGATTGATTGATTGATTGATCGATCGATTGATCCATCGATTTATCAATCCAGCGGTCGGTCGGTCGGTCGGTCGGTTATGATCCAGAGCACAGTTGACATTGTGATGACGTGTGTTCATGACGGACGTGGCAGCAAGTTTTGGATCGCGGCAACATTGGTAGAAGATGAAGTAACATTCACATTTTGCTCGACGTCTATAGAACGTGGAGAGACAAACAGCCAATACGTGCTTATCACATATACAGTATACGGATAAAGAGAAACAAAAGCATTATTGCAATTATGCATAGACCATACAAAGAAAAGGATTACAACGAATCTATAAACGTTAATGTTCCATACAGATCATTAATATAAACAATATATCGACGTCTATTATATGCTAACTGTATTACCGGAGTCATGGTAACCATCGCACAAAGAATTGCAAATGCAAACATCCAGCAATAACGACATTTCCAATACGTTAAATGACAGATTATTAAATAGACATATGCCTAACAAACAGTTGTGACTCCGATGCTGCGAAGGCATGTGAGTACTCCCTCCTTGACTCGCAGACATGGTAACTTGTAAGCTGCCATATTGCTTCTTTAGGCCTGTCTTTGATGTTCCGAGTAACACTGGCGAGTACTCGTATGACACTGACTGTGAAGGCGGGTACTTAGACATCACTGTCTGATGCGGACGATTAAGAATGGCAGGCTGGAGCACTGGGAAGCGCTTTACAATCAGACATAAGTACTTGTTGGAGTAGGGAGCTCACTGCAGTCGGCTTGGGAGAGAGAGAGAGAGAAGTGGTGTGGGGGGGGGGGGGGTGTGCGAGAAAGGCATGTAGCCAAGACATGGGCGAAATTATGTGAGATTTGACAGGACACCGGGATGCAGTGTGTTTGGAAGTACATGTCAGAATGCTTGGATAGCAGGCCAGAAGCGTGAGCTGGTATTCCAGGAATCGGTTAACATCATACTGGGGTGTTTTAATGCGTAACCATAAAGTTTCCACTGGGCCTTATACTACTGCTGCTGCTGCTGTACTCGGAAGTTGCGTCATGAGATCTGGCGTATAGGAATAATGCACACCATGTATATACAGTGGTACTTTAAGATGTTGCTATTCTCATCAGCAACAGCTTTCCTTAACACTGATATCTAAATGATCATCAAATAATTACCTTCATAATGAAACTGAATAAAGTTTCCCAGTCACTAGTGCAATGGCTAACACCGGTGGGGGGGGGGGGGTGTCTTTTCCATCAATGAGGTATTTAAAAATATCTTTGCTACCTTTGTTCTGATGTGTATGAGTCATAACACCGAAGATACGGACAAAGCAATGACAGTCTGTATTTCACATCGTCGTAATTAAAGTGTCATTGGTTTAGAAAGAGAAAGTTAACACAATCGATGATGATGACGACGACGGCGATGATAATGATGACGATAATGATACGGAGGAGGATTTATATGCTAAGATTACTACATGAGCAATAAATAAGCGGCACCCCCCCCCCCCCCACCCCCACCCCCCACCCCCACCCCACCCACCCCCACCCCATGCTCAGTAGCACAGGTATATCACGTGCATTGGCGAGGACCTTAATGACGTCATCTAGCAGGAATCCAGGTGTATCTGTCATTTAGCAGTTAGTGTTTTCTTGTCTAACATTCTCTCCCCTAGTACAGATTTCTGGCTCCAGAGAGTTCATTACTTACATAACTGTTTGTTTTATTCAGAAACAAGAGAATAACCGACACGTTTAAGTGTGAAGTTATAGTCATCATACCCCACACAAACCAAATGACAAGAGTGTATTATGAGGTTAGCACTCGAGAGCCAGTATACCGAACTCTAGCCTATATGCATAGATCCGATCTACCACTCCAGCTCTATGACGTCATAATCAATTACATCACATGTAGGCTGACATCGCAATCATAATTCATACTGATTCACGTATCTAGCTCCGTCATGAACATTGAATAGTCCGTCATGTGTACAAATTGTATGTCTTTACTATTTAATCGAATTATGTTGCATATATTGGAACTAATTTCACTAGCACTCCAGTCAAATTAGTTAACAGCTTGCCTGTATAGTTACCTTGATATTGGGATTCTGGTAATTCAGGATTCAAAGTATATAAATTAATCCCCAATACACGGAGAGGTGAGTAGAGCTTAGCTAGAAATGGGCGGGACATAGATAGAAATGGATCCCTCTTTTGAAGAGGGAGACGTAGCAGTGGTGCAAGGCGCGCAGGGGCCTGTCTCTGACACATCACGTACCGATCTAAAAATAGAGGCGTGGCTTCTTCGAGAATACTTTTCTCGATCTCGTATCGAAGGAGATCTCACAAGATACGAATGATCACATACATGTCCACCTTGGAGCAGTATTGTAGCCCCTCCCCACGCTCCGTTACCTGTTCCCAGCTCCAGACCCTCATCAGAATTCACCTTTCCAGAGTACCCACCCATCATATGACGTCATAATGAACTGCGTGGTGTGTACAATGGCATCATAATGAATGACGTCGATAAGTACGTCACGAACGCATATTTGATGACGGTCTATGAGATGTTGTACAAATTGTTTGCTTTTACTATTTAATAAATATTCTGTTTAATATTTTGAAACTAATTTGACTGGGCGCTGTTGCTGCCTATGGCAGCAACAGCACCCAGTCTAATTAGTTACAAAATATTCAACAGCTTCCCTGTATGGTTTTCAGGAAATTGATAGCTAGGGCATTCGGGGATCAATCCAAACACGGCGAGGTGTGGGTGGAGCTTAGCTAGTGATGGGCGGGGCATAGCTAAAAATGGAAAGGTCCATTTGCCACGAGACCTCTGGTCTTCAATCAAACCATGAGTCACATACATCCACAGAAATCAATCAACCCTGCTCGCTTAAGCAATTACAACAATTCCTGCTCTGCGCGATTAGGCGCACATACTCGAAGAAGAACAAACTAAATGTTTCTTAATGTCTTAATGTTACTCGTTACAGGTTGTACGATGTGACGTGAGGAGGCAGCAATATAGTATAGGCAGTTGTACGGTGTGACGTGAGAAAGCAGCATTATGGCATAGGCAGTCGTACGATGTGACATGAGTAGGCAGCAATATGGAATAGGCAGCTGCACGGTGTGACGTGAGTAGGCAGCAATATGGTATAGGCAGTTGTACGGTGTGACATGAGTAGGCAGCAATATGGTATAGACGGTTGTGCGGTGTGACGTGAGTAGCCAGAAATATGGTATAGGCAGTTGTACGGTGTGATGTGAGTAGGCAGCAATATGGTGTAGGCAGTTGTACAGTGTGACGTGACTAGAAAGCAATATGGTATAGGCAATTGTACGGTGTGGCGTGATTAGGCAGCAATATCCCATAGGCAGTTGTATAATGCGACGTGAGTAGGCAGCAATATGGTATAGGCAGTTGTACGGTGTGACGTGAGTAGGCAGCAATATGGTATAGGCAGTTGTACAGTGTCACGTGAGTAGACCGCAATATGGTATAGGCAGTTGTACGGTGTGGCGTGATTAGGCAGCAATATCGTATAGGCAGTTGTACGGTGTGACGTGAGTAGGCAGCAATGTGGTATAGGCAGTTGTACAGTGTGACGTGAGTAGACCGCAATATGGTACAGGTAGTTGTACGGTGTGGCGTGATTAGGCAGCAATATGGCATAGGCAGTTGTACGATGCGACGTGAGTAGGCAGCAATATGGCATATGCAGTTGTACGGTGTGGCGTGAGTACGCAGCAATATGGCATAGGCAGGTGTACGATGTGACGTGAGTAGGCAGCAATATAGGATAGGAAGTTGTACGGTGTGACATGAATAGGCAGCAGTATGGTATAGGCAGTCGTATGATGCGACGTGAGTGGGTAGGAATATGGTATAGGCAGTTTGAACTGCAGATAAATAGATGATAACAGAGGAGGCATTGGTAAGCATCAGTCCGTGTGTCACCAAGGAATACAAAGATGGTATCTAAGCTACGCACGAAATACAGATTCATAGTGTCCAGTTATATTTATCCCTACGTTTAAAAAAAACCGTAAGGGATATTGTAATCGCCTCCGTCCGTCTGTCCGTCCGTCGCGCTATCTCCTCCCAAGCCATTGGGTGGAATTAAATCAAATTTGGTATGTGGGTTACCCATATGATTCTGCTTTGGGAGACGACATTTAGATTTGGCACCACCCCAGGGGGTCGTGGCAGGTGTCAAAAGGTCAAATCAGTTGTAACGCAACTCCTCTGAAATCGTTAGACGGAACTCAACCAAATTCGATATCTGAGTTACCCATATGATTGCGGAGTGCAAGAGCCCATTTATATTTGGCTCCGCTCCAAGGAGGTGGGGGAGGGGTCAAAAGGTCAAATTTTAACCTATGGAAATTGATTGTAACGCATCTCCTCCGAAACCATTAAACAGAATTGAATCAAATTTGATCTGTGAGCTACCCATATCAATGTGGAGTACATGAGCAGATTTCCATTTGGCCCCGCCCCACTCCACAACCAACCCAGGGGTGGGGTGGTGGGTGTCAAAAGGTAAAAAAATTGATTGTAATGCAACTCCTCTGACAATGTTGGACGGAATTCAACCAAATTTAGTATGTCAGTTACCCATATCAATGTGGAGTGGATGAGTACATTTAAATTTGTTCCCGCCCCAGGGGGGTGGGGGTGGGGTCAAAAGGTCATGAAATTGATTGTAATGCAACTCCTCTGAAATCTTTAGACGGAACTCAACCAAATTTGATATTTGAGTTACCCATGTGATTGCGGAGTGCAAGAAGCCATTTAGATTTTACTCCGCCCCCTGCAGGCGGGAGAAGGGTCAAAAGGTCAAATTTTAACCTGCGGAAATTGATTGTAGGGTTGGGTGGGGTGGGTGTCAAAAGGTAAAAGTATTGATTGTAATGCAACTCCTCCGAAACCATTTGACGGAATTCAACCAAATTGGTATGTGAGTTACCCATATCAATGTGTAGTGGATGAGCACATTTACATTTGGCCCCGCCCCAGGGGGTGGGGTTGGGGGTTGTCAAAAGGTCATGAAATTGATTGTAATACAACTCCTCTGATACTGTTGGACGGAATTCAACCAAATTTGGTATGTCAGTTACCCATATCAATGTGGAGTGCAAAAGGGCGTTTACATTTGGTTCCACCCCCGGGGTGGGTTGTCAAAGGTTCAAAGCTGTGAACGTGGGGATTTGCGACTCCAAATAATGGCCATAATCACAAGTGTTCCCGGGAATGTTTGGTACCATTAGAGAGCCTGAAGATCCAGCTTCCTTGAGATGACAACAGCGAGTCTGATCAAGAAGAAAGCGACCCCCTAAATCGTGAATCCCTGTATACACTCAGAAAAAGATAGTGCAGTACACGACCTCGCCATTGAATGGCTGACTCCTCCTTGATGATGCTGAGGCTGACGTTCCTGTACAAACTCTCACCAATTCGTTGGAGATATCACAAAGAAGCCAGTCATTCGCCAAACATAATGAGATGCAGAGCGCAGAGAATAAAAGCTGCTCGCTCTGCGAGCGGAGCCATGAAACCGGCGACTCCGGGATCGTGTCTCCGTATGGCCAACTGATGATGGCTGGAAACACAGGCAATCTCCTTCACTCCTCGTCGCCTCTCTCCACCCAGGAGCATAAATGGGTACCGGTGCAAAAACTGGGGAAGTTACTAATAATAGATTGAAATAAAAACCAGCCTAAAGTGACGTAAATGGGACCTGGAATCAGGGACTTGATAGATGCCAACCAAACGAATAGCTTCACTTAAGATACCATGAAACACATCTGGTTATTCACACTGACAGTACTTGTTCCGCTTCTCTGCTCTACTACCTGGCAGAGAAAGCACAGTGCAACTTCTGAGATAAACCTCTCAGAGAATGACGTCATTTCCATAGCTGACAGCATGAAAACCTCATCTTTGAAAGGCCGCTAAGTAATAGCGGCCAAATAACAGCCTAAATTCTTCTGCCTTCAGAAACTTCCACCATTCTTGTGCTGCTCTAGAAACTTCGTGAATGGAATATTCGTGCCAACTCCTGACAAGAAAGAGAATATGGCACCAACTCCACTGCGGCTGAACCTGCCAGTGTCTCCTGTGCCATACCATCATGAAGAAACACTGCTGCCACCCACCACTTGCTCTGAAGGAACTCAGAGAAACCCCTTGTCCCGTACTATAGACTCTGACTGAGTGCCGCTGCTGCCGCACTGTATCATCTCATTCTGAAGGATACCTCTCCCGCTAACTCCCAACGTGCTACCCTTTTCAACAAAAACATCCTGTGAGAAACAACTTCTTCCACACTGCTCTCACGACAAGAACCCTTATGAAAACAGACTTCCAGTGCGTCGCTCTAGTGACCGCTTCTCTGCGAGGATCCGTCCGAACTTTCATCCACTCTATGAAGTTCTGCCCACCCGTTTTTTGTGATCTCTGGCCATCAAAGACTGAGTCACTATGTGACATTGTGCCTTGGGAATATACCTACCAAGGCTGGATCAAAGCCAACAATGCTCGCAATAGCAAAACCTAGACCCCGCAAGCCCGGACTTTTCCGTGACTGTGAACTTTCTACCGCACTTCTAGGGCTTGAACTGTGCATTTGAAATCGTAAATGTACTCACTAATCAAGTTCATTATTCTTTACAGATTCCTAGATGTACCATCTTAATCGCTGCTTATTTTTCTCCCACTCTTTTAGCGGATGTTTCATTTTCACTTCAGGACACGCTTAAAAGGAGATCGCCCGCCTTAGCCATTACCTGCGGATGACAATCTCACGCTCACCCAATGTGAAGACAAATACTAGCGCTGTAGTGGTGTCGCTTTTTTAATACTTGTAAATACAAATAAGGACGTTCGCCCTTTTAGACACTTTTCTAAGCTAGTAACACCTTTCGCGCAGCGTAAAAAAGATATTAAAACAACGCTTTGATCACCACCACCACCAAAAGGCTGTTTCTTTCTCTTTGTTCTGTAGATCCGCCGCATCTCACTTGTACCTCCGCCAGCGGGTGTTTCTGTCGCTCTTCTCCATTTAGCACCCGTTCAAAACTCCCGCAATCGGCACATGCCTTTCAACACCTCAATCTGCGCTGTCTCGGCTGGCCACGAGCTGCTATAAGTAGGAAATACCGTTAGGACTAGGACAGCTGAGTCCCTCGGTTCGCCGCGCCTCTCAGCTGGTCTTTCTTATGCCTGAAAACCTCATCACCGACTCCCCACGCTGTAGCGAATGGCACACCATGCCATGTGAGGTCGCTCCCCAAGGACGCGTTCTGTGATGTATTGAGTGATCTGTGAATAGGGATATCATGATAACCAGAGGGACTATAAATCTAACTACGCCGATTAAGCCAGCGCCTGAGATTGGATACGTGAGTCTGATGAGAGACCACCATAAATGACTAGAACGATTGCCCACCCTATCATATCCCTCCCCACCCATCACACTCCACTGAGTTGTGTTGCTTTCAATACTATAATAGCTGGGGCAGTCAGTCTCTAACCTCTGTATTGCACACATGTATCATCACAATTCTCTACTTATTAAAGTATTTAGATTAATTAACAAAGTACTCATTGGTTGCCATATATATTATACATTCCTTCTAAGGCTTCGATAACCCCCGCCATCCTTTTCACCACTCATACGGGTCCTGCGACCCTTGCATCTCTTTTTCTTATAGGGAAGGTTTCGCCGCCTGAATTCCCCACCACTCACTAGGACGCTCTAGGCGTATCCCCTAAGAAAGAACAAACACTGCGGCTTAATCTTCGCCGTTGATTAGCGAACCTTTTTCTTCTTAGATTGCTTGGTCAGCGGTCAGGATAAACACAGTGATAGTTAGGTGATACTAGTGACACACAGTGATAGTTAGGTGATACTAGCGACACACAGTGATAGTTAGGTGATACTAGCGACACACAGTGATAGTTAGGTGCTACTAGCGACACACAGTGATAGTTAGGTGATACTAGCGACACATAGTGATAGTTAGGTGATACTAGTGACACACAGTGATAGTTAGGTGCTACTAGCGACACACAGTGATAGTTAGGTGATACTAGCGACACACAGTGATAGTTAGGTGATACTAGCGACACAGTGATAGTTAGATGATACTAGCGACACACAGTGATAGTTAGGTGATACTAGTGACACACAGTGATAGTTAGGTGATACTAGCGACACACAGTGATAGTTAGGTGATACTAGCGACACACAGTGATAGTTAGGTGATACTAGCGACACACAGTGATACTAGCGACAGACCGATCCAGGATAAACACAGTGATAGTTAGGTGATACTAGCGACACACAGTGATGGTTAGGTGATACTAGCGACACACAGTGATAGTTAGGTGATACTAGCGACACACAGTGATAGTTAGGTGATAGTAGCGACACACAGTGCTTGCTAGGTGATACTAGCGACACACAGTGATAGTTAGGTGATACTAGCGACAGACCGATCCAGACAACTGCTTCATCATCTGGAATTGATAGTTATAAATATCTAGGAATTATGTTTTCAAAAAACAAAAAATATGCTGAGACAATTAAGCACCTTACACGACAATGCCGAAATGCAATGCATTGCCTGTATCACCGCACTTCTAACTTAAGCCTACCCATTGACTGCCAACTGAAATTATTCGATGCAATGATAGCCCCAATAGCATTGTATGGGAGCGAAATATGGGGATTTGCAAAATATCAGTCATTAGAGAAAGTCCACCTAGAATTAATGATATTTATGCTCAAAGTAAAACGTACAACCAACACCATCTGCAATGGTCTATGGTGAACTGTGAAGGTATCCTTTACAAATAAGCGTACAATGCAGAATGTTAAAGTTCTGGGCAGGACTTCTAGCCGGTAAGCATGATAAAGTATCATATCAAATATACAAATAGTTGCATAAACAGTACAATGAGGAGGGGGTTCAATACACATGGGTTAAGTATGTCGAATCAATCTTAAATAACGCAGGATACAGTTACTTGTGGACCTCACAGCAAATCATGGAAAAAAGAAGCACAATACATAATATAAAGCAAAGACTTATCGATCAATTCACACAAAAATGGCAAGAATCATTAAGTAATTTATCTAGGTGTGAAACATATAGAATATTTAAATCAGAAATATGTTTAGAGCCATATTTATTAAAATTAAATGAAGCTAGTAGAAGAACTCTTACGAAACTTAGGACTGCCAATCACCGCTTACCAATTGAAACAAGCCGCTGGACATGAATAGGAAAAACCAACAGAACATGACCATTATGCAATAATAATGATATTGGTGACGAATACCATTACTTGTTTCTATATCCATTCTTTGAAGAATCCCGTAAATTATTCATACCAGCTTATTACTCTACACGACCAAACCACTATAAATTTGAAAACCTATTGTCGACTCCCAACTTGACATTGCAAAGAAAACTATGCCAATTTGCTGCAAAGGTTATAGCGCACTTTGGGCAGAAATAGAATAATATTTCTCATTTTGTATGCCGAGGTGTGCTATACAATGAGATCAGAGACACTAGTCGTAATAGTTATGACACTCTAAAATGTGTACTTATCACTGACTTAGTACTGAACAACAACAATGACGACGACGACGACGACGACGACGACGACGACGACGACGACGACGACGACGACGACTGCTACTACTGCTACATCTACTACTACTACTACTACCACTACTACTACTACTACTACTACTACTACTACTACTACTACTACTACTACTAATGCTACATCTACTACTACTACTACTACTACTACTACTACTACTACTACTACTGCTACTGCTGCTGCTGCTGCTGCTGCTGCTGCTGCTGCTACTACAACTACAACAACTACTACTACTACTACTACTACTACTACTACTACTACTACTACTACTGCTACTACTGCTACATCTACTACTACGACTACTACTACTACTACTACTACTACTACTACTACTACTACTACTACTACTACTACTCCTACTAGCAGTAGTACTGTTATTGCTGAAACCAAAAAAATCGGCTATAAACTTGTACACTTGTATACCACTAGTATATATATATCTATATCTTTGTATAAAGTCTGGGAGTAATAAATTGAATTGAATTGAATTGAATTGGAATCTTTTTCAATCGTGTCGCGCCTTCCCAGTCTGTTGTCGTTTTAGACCGCAGCGGCATCTGTAACTTGGAATGACTGCCCCTTGGACCATGCCAAGCTCTTTTTTACGTCGCTCAAGTCGGTCTAGGCTCTGAGCCAAAGATTTTCCCGTCCTTGCGAGGGTAGGGGTTCTCACTTAATCTAACTGATCACGTAATTCTGCGGGAGCCTGAGGCCTTAAACCGCAAAACATCTTAGGTAGCTAAACTACGCACTCATGCGGGATCCCTTTTAACGTTAGAGTTAGTCACACACAGAAGGCCTACCTCTGGACGTCTAAAGCTACTAAAACTTCCCCCACGTGTTCCTACCCCTTAGGACACTAAAGTAGGATTATTCTCCTTTCTCTGCTCCACCTTAAGCGGAACACTAGGGAATAGTTATCTATCAACGCCAAACAACTCTTACAACGAACTAACCGTAGATATATAGACGAAGGGGATGCATAAGTGACCTCTACTGACAGACTGGCCGCCTGAGACAGATAGGAAAACCTGCTGTCTCTACCACCCCACCCCACCCCACCCCACCACACCCCACCCCGCTCCGAAGGAACCCCTTTTCCTCCTGCTTAGGGGCCTCCCGTCCCGAGAGGCAGTCATCTCCTCCCCCCCCCCGCCACCTCACAGGTTTATCTGGCTCTTGAGCGACGTCATTTCGGATAGGGTGATGATGATTGTCAGACGATCAGGACGCGAATTGCTCCTATCGCCGCCCCATGCGCAACTTTCGGCCAACAGAAAAATACCATAGGAAACCTAAAATGTTAAGACCGCTTCGCACCTTCTCTCTCACTCCTTTAGCACCTGAGAGAGAGAGACACTTAAAATAGCTTGGCTCAAACGCAGGCAGGAAAGATCGAAAGCCACCTGCGGTAAAGAGAGACACCTGCATCCCTTTCCTCCCATTTCGCACATCCGCATGCACCTCCGCTTCCC
>CM067362.1:3024080-3081580 GCA_034401795.1 Chaetoderma sp. LZ-2023a
CAAGACAGTTTGGTACCATACGCGTAAGTTGTCGAATATATTTTTAATTAGTTTGTTTCGAATCAGTTGTTGGGTCCGAAAAGCAGTGGACGACAATGGATGGACATCTAGCGAGTCTCAAAGTATGACGCTCATATTCGATACACCTTACAACTGCATGATCTGTATTTAAAATGTAATGTATTCACTACCGCCACCATTACTTAGTACATACCTATCCTCATATGCCCTTGAGGGGCCTGAGTGTAATGAAGTGAACTTGAACTTGAACTTGAACTTACATGATCTGTTATGTCTGATGAGCAGATTGTCTATTAGAACCTGTCTGAATGTAGCGTATGTGCCTGAGTACGTGCGCGCGTGTGTGCCTGAGTGCGTGCGCGCGCGTGTGTGCCGGAGTGTGTGCCCGAGTGCGTGCGCGCGCGTATGCCTGAGTGCGTGCGTCCGTGCGATGGGTGAGCTGTATCTTGCGTGAGTGTTATCAAAGTGAACTCGGAACTTATGGAAACGAAGTAGCGGCGATATATCAGCTAAACGTGAATTTGAAGACAAGTCAGAGTGGCCGTTTACACGCTCGCTCGTGTTCCTGCAATCGGGAACTCTTTGAACTGCTGAGCGCGGAGGGGACTATTTGATGCCAGAGTCTCGCGTCGGGGGAATGAGAGGAGGAAAAGATGAAGCAGTTTGTTGGTACGTAGTAATCCAGTAATGTGGTGTTTCTTGCGCGTGGTTCAGCCCGCCTGTCAGCTCGTTCCAGCCCTCGCCGCCAGTCTGGCGTCAGACAGCATGTGCAGGCGGTGCAGTATGGCGCGCCTTCTTCGCCTTAATTAGCGCATACAATGTCGCGCAAGCACTTGTTCTCATACTGGCTGAAGAGCAACCGCAATCACCACCCACCCACCCACCCACCCACCCACCCTCCCTACACCAACCACTTCCACTCACCACCGCCCCAATCACCCCCCCCCCAAGAGAAGCATATTTCATGCCATACATTTTCACATGCCGAGTACCAAGACTTATGTTTCTCAGCAGTGTATTTTAAAACTTTCATAAACTTTCCTAAATGTTTGTTGGTGATATTGGCCGATATTAACTGCAGTATGTCGTCTCCTGGGGCGCAAAGGAGTATATCATTTCATTCAGGATAGTCTTCAACGCTTTAATGACAAAAAGTGTTCAAGAAAATTTAAACTTTCTCAAAGAAATTGTCAATTTGCAGACCGAGAAAAGACAATTTTTGAACATTTACCACTGGAATGACTGGCTCGATTATCGAGCCAGTCATTCCAGTTGTAAATTTTCGAAAATTGTTATCTTTTGGTCTGAAAATGGACATTTCTCAAGGCCACTGTAGAGGCCGTTTTTGGCTGATATGAGTGTGAAAGGGTTAAATCGCTCCGCATGTCATTTTTTTAACAGAAATAACCCACCCACCCCACCCCCACCCACCCCACTTTTAGTGCAGTACTCAAAACTGTAGCGCTTTGAAAACACAAAACCCGTTTCATTCCGGTATGTTAAAAAAACTATATTTATGTAACGTTATTCGCAAACATTGTTTTTGTGGAAACAACCTTATTACGCAACTTTAGTTAAAGTCGTTGCTGTCATTGGCGAATGCTTTTAAACCAAATCCCTCCAGAGCAGTTAGAAGCTATAGCATGTTTAAACGTGAAACCAGGATACACAAAATTCAGAAGAAAACCTAGCTAGAAAAGCTGAGTGAAACTTAAGGACCATTTCTAACATAATCATTATATTTTGGGAGCCAGTGGAACGGGCGAAGATGTGATCCATATGAGCGAACATTTTGATCAGGAAAGATTCAATAACGCACGCCAAACACATGCGATTAATAATCGTCAATCAAGCCAATATTTGTCTTTGAGTCAGTCGCATGGACAATGTCATTGGTGCGGTGGACTATGTCTGATAATTTCTTAGTCAAACGAGAACTTACCTGGAAGTTAGATGTTTGACTGTCTCGCCAATCTCCCCTGGAAGCCGGAGTTATATGTCACTGTAGCTCACTACTATCAGTCTTCAAAGATAAATTGAGGGCAACTCATTTTTTAAAAACGTATTTTATTGCAACATCTGTACCGTGGGATTGGGCACAGGTATCTCTGCCTAGTCCATTATACCATTATACCATTATACATTATACCATTGTGCCACATCTCTGCCTAGTCCATTATACCATTGTGCCACATCTCTGCCTAGTCCATTATACCATTGTGCCACATCTCTGCCTAGTCCATTATACCATTGTGCCACATCTCTGCCTAGTCCATTATACCATTGTGCCACATCTCTGCCTAGTCCATTATACCATTGTGAGTGAAGACGTAAATACCCATGTAGCTAATCAAAGGCGCTACTGTCGTGTTATCCATCTAGAGCCCAATCTTAGCAAGACCAACACTAAAAGACTTTAAACAAAACAATCCAGCTATTAACTTTCAGTGCATTAATATGATGCTGCTTATTTGTCTATTTAACATCAATTGAATGTATATTTATTTTCTGTGCAAGGTCCGTAAAAACTGCCTCCACCAACCAGTTGACACATTCAGTTGACACATTCAGTTGACACATCAGTTGCTAAATCATAACTACTTTTCATGATTGAGCTATGTGTCAGGCTATTATCAATCCACCATTTAAACCCGGTATGTCCTGGATCTGACAATCACACAGCTTTAGCACAAAATTTTCTAACCCCGATTTCAGTGTTCCAGATTAGTCAGATTATAAGATTCTATAGAACAATGGGTCATATTCTACAACTAAACATGTCGTGACCATAAGCGCTATAAATTCATTACCTTTTGCTATATTAAGTTTCCAAACATAATGCTTTTGAAGCACGAAGAACAATGTTCTCGCCTTTTGGATGTCAGCTCTATTGCCATAGACACTAAATGGACACTGAATGGACACTGAATGATCCAACTCATTGGTTGGGACGAGACCTGATATATTATAGTTCAACGGTTCAATGACATAACAACCATCGTTTGTCACGTGACAGTGACAACATAAATCACACGCATTAAGAAATAAGTCATATATATAGTCAACATATCGACCTGCAGTATGCTCCGTGTGTCTTAAATGATCATAGAACTGGTGTAAGCAATTTAATAAAGAAATATGCTGTCGATGATAAGCCAACTAGTAAAACTACAAATTGAACAGATGTGTGTGAAGAGATTTAACAATTCAATAAACAATTTCGGATATCTTTCTGAAACATACGCTGAGAAATATGGCATTAGAATGGCTCAATCAAACAGATTTGAATAAATCGACAGCAAACAATTAGTCTAGAAAAATGATTGATGCAATTACATGGATTTGGAAATGATGACATCCCTCAAAATTGAGCTAGGCCAAAATTAAAATAAGTCTAAGACAAACACATTAGATAAACCACCATCTGAATCTGAACAATCAGTGCATTTTATATTTGCCTTGCTCAAAGAAACACACATTTTTTCACAATGCTCTAAATGATCCTTGATATCACTGCTCAGATTTAAATTGTTGATCATAATGATAATATTGAGATTTATTTGATACCTATAATGTTTGCCCTCATAGGTATCTTTGTGGTAAGCCCCCCCCCCCCGCCCCCCACTTTCAGAAAAGAATGATATGTCTTTGATACATGTACAGTTTGCAGTTAGAGGCATCGTTGTACTAAGTACCTTGATTTGAGAAAGGTATATGTTCTTGATGACTGGGTGGGTTGCAGTCATACATGTAGGGATCGCTGGGGTAAGGCCGGATTCTAGGGCACTGCCCCATCGGTTCAAATGCCATCTCCATTTCTTGATGGATGGACGGGTTACGGGCATACATGTAGGGATCGCTGGGATAAGGCCTGATTCTAGGGCACTATCCCATTGGTTCAAATGTCCCATCCATTCAGCTGAGAGGCGATTTGCTTTTAAAAGAATATTTGCCTTGATTAATCATTCCACCTGCCTTGAGGCTAAACTGGTTAGAAACAGTAATTGTGATGAGCGTGAAAAAAATTGTTTTATCACATGTGATTGGACCCGCTCATAGCTTCCTGGCTACTGTATTGGTTTTATGTATTTATTTCACCCTGTTGCCCAGGTCATTAACATATACAATGTGTGCAACTACTATTATCAAATACCTAAGCTTTTCTAGGTCCGGTTAGGATCAGTTTCCTGACATTAAACACCTGATTTTCAGCATTTACTAAATCAAAACTATCACCATCACTAAATGCGGTATTTATTAAATATCTGTTATCTTTGCCATCTACAGAATATAGCTCGTTCTAACCGCCTTCATGAGGTTACCAGCACATTAACATATGGCATGAACTTAAACACTTTGCATTTTAATGCCGTTAGATAGGGTTACTGAGAAGAGATTTACTTTCTGGATTAACTTTGGTTATGACCGGAAACTGACATATGGGGCCAGTGTCTCTTGAATTTTCCATCTGGCATTTTCACATTGACCATATTTAATAGAATATTGGCAAGTTGTCCATTTGCGCTTGACACAATATTTGAGTAGAATCAACTATTGCCTGATTCTGGACATCATTGTGAGAAACATACGGCTAATTTACAGCAAATGTCTCTTTACGCTGTTGCCTCTCCTCCAATGAAATATAAAACACCGAATGAAGTTAACAGTCGAAGGGGGTCGTGCAGCTGTTTACAGCAAAGGAAACCTGGGCATTGTGTACTTAATTATTTGATAATGATAGTGATGACATTTAAAAACGCAGTGTTATATCTAGGAAATTTACCCATGCATTGAGATCACTGGGAGTTGCCCCCCCCCCCCCCCCAGACTCTGTTAAGCTGGGATAGCAATTTATTGCCGTTATCTGGCCCAAATGGCTTTAGATTTCTAAAATGGCAGTTCTTGTCTACCAAGCAAAATTAAAACTTTTACTTTACTCAATGACACTCGAAATCCTACAAAACTTTAAACTTTTGACTTTGATAAACAACTTTGACAACTTGTTATCACTTTGTATTATTATATACCACAAATTAAAACCAGAAAATAGCGATAACCTAAATTAATAAGCATTTTATTACCAAATGTCTAGTGGGCTAGAGTCACGGCGCTCATAGAGCTCTTGCTGACTAGGCGGTGATTGGATAGAATGGCATAATTAAGGTCGCATGCAACTGGTCGCCAATATTGAGTCTGTTTAATATTTGGCGACCGATTGCGGCGATTTACAGTAAACCTCGGCTGGATCGTCTGGTGTGTGCCTCACGGAGGCTGATACCAGATTCGCGTATACGTTTTGACCAATGACAGGATAGTATCATACCATGTGGCTGTACGAGATGGAAGCTAGCAGACAGCATCACCATTAAATCGCATCAGATTCTCCTGCAAATTGCAGATCAGTGCAAACATGGCAACTGATGATGATTCACAGGTTGGATCGCTGGGGCAAATAATTACAGTAATGTGAATTTTATAAATCTATAGGCATGGAGAATGTGTAAACAGAATGCCATGAATTCAAAATTTATTCAGGACATATTGGAAAAAGTCCATGAATGAATAACGTTACGATTTTATAAAACAAATATTCAGATAAAACTTACACACAAACTACAGTCATACACTGAATACGTAAAGATGAAGAATGTGTTGTTGTCTAAATAATAAAACCAGGCCAAATATCATCACTGTATCGAAATCGCCGAAGTCTGTGTGAATGTAGTTGTGTGTGCGTTGTTGAGCGTGTTCAATGACTAGCAAACCCAAAATGGTGAAACGAAACAAAGCACAACATACATAGATAAGATGGTGAAACCTCTCCAGAGCTGTACAGCCAACCTTCACTCAGGGGGAAATATTGATATGGTAGGAAAAAGGCATGAGGATACAAGTTACCACCATCACCCCCACCCCCGCCCCACCCACCCCACCACCCGCTGAGAGAAAGACAACGATACAAAACCACCAAATATAACTCATTGTCCAAGACAGCACAAACGAACTAATTCACCTTTCCAGAGTATCTACCAATCATATGACGTCATAATCAATTGCGTGATGTGTAGAATGACATCATAATGAATGACGGAATGAATGGCACGATAAGTACGTCACGAACGCATATT
The DNA here is from genome assembly GCA_034401795.1 of Chaetoderma sp. LZ-2023a. Classification (NCBI taxonomy): domain Eukaryota; kingdom Metazoa; phylum Mollusca; class Caudofoveata; order Chaetodermatida; family Chaetodermatidae; genus Chaetoderma; species Chaetoderma sp. LZ-2023a. The sequence goes on from CM067362.1 coordinate 3,030,230, forward strand.
TGAAGACGGTTTATGCGGTGTTGTACAAATTGTATGTCTTTACTATTTAATCAATATTCTGTTGAATATTTTGAAACTAATTTGACTGGGCGCTGTTGCTGCCATAGGCAGCAACATCACCAAGTCAAATTAGTTACAAAGTATTCAACAGCTTCCCTGCATAGTTTTCAGGAAATTGATAGCTAGGACATTCGGGAATCGATCAATCCCAACACGGCGGGGTGTGCGTGGAGCTTAGCTAGTGATGGGCTGGGCATAGCTAAAAATGGAAAGGTCCATTGTCATAGATATGAACATGTCCGTCAAGTATATCACCAAGGTGATTGAAGTCTGCACATCACTAGCTATTGGAGCTAGGAAGACCAAACATATAGAACGCCTAATCAACATATGAGTTTTATGAGTCAGTATGAGTCTTAGGAACCGACAGTGGAACTATAGAGGTGGCAGAGGGGTCAATAAGGATAAACTTTGGGACCGATTTTCACACAAAATAACGACTAACCAGATATTATATGTCTAAATAGACATTTCTATATACAAATCGTGCCTTCAATAAACACGAACATAGGCTTAACGAAGAGACAAGGGAGAAAATGGACCTTTCCAGATTTAGCTATGCCACGCCCATCTCTATCTAAGCTCCAGCCACACCTCGCTCGTGTTGGGATCGATCGATCTCTGAACTCCGTGAATATCAATTTCCAGAAAACTATATAGGTCATACTAGTCAGTCATTAAGCTAGGCTATGTAGATATGATGTTGTGGGCATTTATTCTTTCAGGGGATAATAATATCATTCACTGAAATAAATGAACATTGACCCTTCAGGTTTGTCGGAGTAATGTCGAATACTAGATCTTTAAGATGTTACGTCGAAATATTCTTTCATTAACATTTTATCACAATACCGTTCATTTGTTAGATGTTATGCTGTGTGCACAGTTGATCACATTGTGATGTCTGGTGACCTAATTACTCAACTGATTTGCACAGAGCAAATAGAAAATGGTAGAGGGCCATGAACCTAATATTTTGATTAGTCATTTGCTGTATGGCATAACTGACATTTTGGATCTGTTTTGAATTGCCTGGTTTGTCTGGATCCAGTATGTTTCTATAAATATCTTGGCATTGGTGTCGTCTTTATGCTGATGATTATTGCTGGAAACTGTAGCTCTCCAGGTCATTGCGCCACTGGAAGTGCTGATGGAGGTTGGATACACATATTTCCAGGAAGATTTTGCGGTGATCTCGGAAGCAATCGTATCCTCCCAGAGGCTGGGTATTGCCTATTTCACTACATCTTTCCATCTGTTTTATGATATGTTTTCAAGCAGGTCATGGGCAGTTGGGAGCATATAGGATACCCTGGACGTATGTGACCCAGCTTGATGACGTAATGTTATGCATAGCCAGTTGGCGGATATTCTATGGTGTCATCTAATGCGATGATGTTCCGGAATAGGCTTAGTGCATGCAGGGCAATGAGGCTTCGATTGGTAGGACTCACACTAAACCATAAACCACTATTGTGGAAGTGTTGTTAGGTAGGGACAGCAGCTTTCGTATAGTGGATGACTGAAAAGGTTCCAAGCTTCTTAGACTCATATAGTCATACATTGCCATATTTACGTTCCATACAGAAGAATTAGGAGTATACTGGTTTTTCACTACTTGTTTGATTACATACTTCCAGCGAAAGCCGGTTCCAAATAGGGTAAACGTCGCATTACTTGCCTTTTTCAGATTCCACTAAGCACAGAATTCAGGGAGATCTTTTTTCTTCGAGTTGTATCTGTACAGTATGCTGCGGTGTATCGCTTTATAGCTTCTTGGCCTGAAATTCTAGTGTTGGGCTGTTTATAGTGTTCTTTTCAATGGCATAGGTGTTGTTGCTGTTGTATACCGTGCACTCTTCTGACTCTAATTATTGTTTAGATCTAATATTATCTGGTCCTCCGAATCTGTGATGGAGCGAGGATAGCTCTATGGTCGACATAACCAACTGTGGTAATATCAACATAGCCAGTCTTTGTGTAGTGTACCGATGTGAACTCGTAGCCCTATTAGAGCAATTAAAGTCTATTTGAATCTAATGACTACTGTCCGGACTCGCTCATAAAACATTCTCAAGCACATTTATTCTCACCCGCTTCATTATATCAAATACTCTGTATCAAAGGGCACATCTGATATAGCTCTCTTACTGCAAAAACTGCTATTCAAATTGTGTATTAGTTTATATCAAAGTCAGTAGTTTTAGTAAAGTTCATATATCTTACAATCATGTTTGTGTTGCTTGCATAACATTATACTTTGCACCAATCCCTCTGTTGAGGATTTCATCTAGGAGTGGATTGATATACACCTCGTACATTTCAGTAGAGAAATATCTTCCCTGACCGTGCCCATGAACCACACCGCTAGCCTATGGACCACGCCTCTGGACCACACATCTGGACTAAATAACCTCATAGAGACGACGCCCATGGACCGCACCCCTCTGGACTACGCCTCTGGATCACACCTCTGGACCGCCCCTCTGGACCACACCACTGGACCACACCTCTGGACAACACCTCTGGACCAAAATAACCCCTTCAGAGACAACGCCCACGGGCCACACCGCTGGACCACCCCTCTGAACCACACTAATGGATCACACCTCTGGATCACACCTAGGACCACACCCCTCTGGACCACGCCTCTGAACCACACATTTGGACCACACCTCTGGACCGAATACCCCCCATTAGAGGCCACGCCCATGGACCACACCCCTGGACCATGCCTCTGGACCGCACTTCTATGGACCACACGAATGGACCACACGTCTCGGACCACACCCGGCTGGACCACATCAAAATAGATCACGCCCTGGACCTCACCCCTCTGGACCACGCCTCTGGGCCACGCCAATGGAGCACGCCTCTGGACCACATCTCTGGACAACGCCTCTGGACCACGCCTCTGGACCACACACATATGGATCACACCAATGGACCACGTCTCTAGACCACGCCCTCCATATGATGTGGTGGAGCAAATCTCACCTATCAGCTGGGCTACATGACTGAGTCGGGTCTCACCTCCAGTTCTGGACCCCATTTAGAGTGCTGGATGACTGTTGCTATGTATAGCCACGAAAACTCTAGCCAATAATCAACTCAAACCGGTTACCCAGAGAGGCAGATGAGAGTCTCGACGAGTACTACAAGGCGGTAAAACTCGACTATGTGACATCAGCAGCTCAGAAGATGGTGGAGGCAATAATAGTGGCGGCTGTCGGCAGGAATCGTGCTCTACTTGCCCTCAAGCTGAATGCCATTGGTGTGTACACACACCTTGACATAGCCGAAGTACAGCACTGTCACGCCCACCGAGCGAGTTCCTGCTCGCTCCCAGAGCAAGTTCCCAACATGAAAGCTGAGCTGGTTGCCACGATTAGGTGGGATGTCCCTACCTCCGAGGTGGTACTGATCCTCGGGTGCCAAGTACAGATCCTCGTGGTCACTGGTTAGACGTAGCAGGGCATATGATTTGATCGCGTTCCTCACCGAGAACATTGGTCCCAGACACCACATGTTTGAAGTCGTCCAGCTCACCCACCTGCTGGACCACCCCTCCACTCTGAACCAGGACTGCTACAGCTAAGCAATCCGCGACACCTTGTAATATCAACTATAATCGCCGGTTATCTGTGGCATGGACCTGCTGGTACCCTTCGTCTACATGTAGGATTCACTGTCTAGAGCCCGCACGTTTTAATTCCTAGTTATTCTCATCATGCCAGACATGAAATCGTAGAGAGGTCATCGTTACACCATCAAAATGTTCAGTATACACCCGAAGAAACAGCTCGTTCCGCATCATGGCCGGGTTTAGGTGTGTGTTCTCGATGAGGTAGAAGAGTGGAACTGCAACAGGCATTTTTACATTTGGTTGTAAGCTGAATTCTGTGAATCCCTCATTGCACCCCACGGCATATTACCCCTTCCCCTTCGCATAGTAGGCAGGTCCACGACCCAGGACTCGGTACACATTCTTCACATAGGTGTGTCCAGATGGGTATGGTCCAGAGGCGTGGTCCAGAGGCATGGTCCTTTGGCTTGGTCCAGAGGCGTGGTCCAATTTGGTGTGGTCCAGAGGGGTGTGGTCCAGAGACATGTGGTCCATCTGGTAGGTGAGATTTGCTCCACCACATCATAGAGACGGAGGGCGTGGTACAGAGGCGCGGTCCATCGGCGTAGTCCACGCCTCTGGATCACACCTATGGACCACACCTCTGTGGATCACACACGTAGTTCAGAGTCGTGGTCCATAGGCGTGGTCCAGAGGCGTGATTCATTGGTATGGCCCAAATTCGTGGTTCATTGGTGTGGTCCAGGCGCGTGGTCCAGAGACCTGTGGTTCAGAATGGTATGGTCCAGAGGCGTGGTCCAGAGGTTTGTGTTCCAGAGACATGTGGTCCAGAGGCGTGGTCCATTGGTGTGGTTCAAGCGGCGTGGTTCAGAGGGATGGTCCATAGTGTGAGGTCCATGGGCGTGGTCTCTAATGGGGTCATTTGGTCCAGAGGCGTGGTCCAGATGTGTGAGTGTGAATAATGCGGAGTGTGAATAATGGAGCGATCGAATTTTAGGTATGCCCCGCCCATCTTTAGTTAAGCTCCACCCACGCTTTACCAGGGTTGGTATCAATTGATCCCTGCACTCTCTGAATCTCAATTTCCAAAAAACTAAACAGGTAAGCTGTTGAATATTTTGAAACTAATTTGACGGGATAAATTGGCTGCAACAGCACCCAGTCAAATTAGTTTCAAAATATTCAACAACATCTTTATTAAATAGTAGATATACAATTTGTACAACAACGCCTAGGCCATCAGCGCAATTAATCGTTCGTGTCGAACTTACCTACGTCATTCATGACGTCATTGATTATAACGGCACCATACCTTGCACGTAGTTGATTATGGCATCATATGATTGATGGATAAACTGGAAGGTTCATTCATTAAGAAACTGACAACAAAGATTTACTGATGGTCACTATTTTTTAGCAGCAATCAAATCAAATTCATCAACCAATCAAATTCCACAAACAATCAAGCTTTAATTAAACTTCCAGAGTGCAAATACTTTAATAAGTGCGATGAATGAAGTGAAAAGTGACGTCATATGTCATTTCATTAGCGTTGTGCATAATGCTCTGGTCAGCCCCTCCAAATGTCTGGATTGACACCCAGTGGGTTACACCCCTGCGCCACGTTGAGGCCGAGCATATAGTCTTAAACAGACGTCATATGCCAAAGGTCAAATTTTTCACAAATTTAATAATTGTCAGTGGCCATATACAAAGCTGGCTAGCTAGAGCAATGTTCACAAAATGTCTGCCTAACTATATCACTGTAGTTTGTATACGTGCTCACAAAATGTCTGCCTATAACTATGTCACTGTAGTATGTAAACCTGTCACAAAATGACTGCCTATAACTATGTCACTGTAATATGTAAATCTGTCACAAAATGTCTGCCTATAACTATGTCACTGTCGTTTGTATACCCACTCACAAAATGTATGCATATCTATGTCACTGTAGTATGTGAATCTGTTCACAAAATGTATGCCTAACTATGTCACTGTAGTATGTAAACCTGTCACAAAATGTCTGCCTATAACTATGTCACTGTAGTATGTAAACCTGTCACAAAATGTCCGCCTATAACTATGTCACTGTAATATGTAAATCTGTCACAAAATGTCTGCCTATAACTATGTCACTGTCGTTTGTATACCCACTCACAAAATGTATGCATATCTATGTCACTGTAGTATGTGAATCTGTTCACAAAATGTATGCCTAACTATGTCACTGTAGTATGTAAACCTGTCACAAAATGTCTGCCTATAACTATGCCACTGTAGTATGTAAACCTGTCACAAAATGTCTGCCTATAACTATGTCACTGTAGTATGTAAACCTGTCACAAAATGTCTGCCTATAACTATGCCACTGTAGTATGTAAACCTGTCATAAATGTCTGCCTATAACTATGTCACTGTAGTATGTAAACCTGTCATAAATGTCTGCCTATAACTATGTCACTGTAGTATGTAAACCTGTCACAAAATGTCCGCCTATAACTATGCCACTGTAGTATGCAAACCTGGGACAAAATGACTGCCTATAACTATGTCACTAGTATGTAAACCTGTCACAAAATGTCTGCCTATAACTATGCCACTGTAGTTTGTAAACCTGTCACAAAATGTCTGCCTATAACCATGTCACTGTAGTATGCAAACCTGGCACAAAATGTCTGCCTATAACCATGTCACTGTAGTATGCAAACCTGGCACAAAATGTCTGCCTATAACTATGTCACTGTAGTATGTAAACCTGTTCGCATTGATTGCGTGTATACTGTGAACAACGCTTCCATACACCGATGTATATTAATAAATCGAGAGGAAAGTGATAATCCCATGTTCACCGACCGGCGGGAAAACTATAAATAATGTCATAAACTAGAGGGCGTTGTCAGCGCCCGGTTATCCATTGGACACATTAGGTACACGCCTATGGGGCACCCCGAGGATAGGTTCCGGTTTATTTATTTCGTAATAAATATCCTGGAATCTTGAATTTCATATGTGACGTCACATATAAATAGAAAATGAAGTGATTTTAGAGTCTACGTCTGAAATCATAACAGTGATCCATTCCTAGCTAAGCGCCGCCTGTATTGAGCTACGCCCTGCTTATATTGAGCTAAGCCCTGCTTATATTGAGCTACGCCCCGCTTATATTGAGCTAAGCCCTGCTTATATTGAGCTAAGCCCCGCTTATATTGAGCTAAGCCCCACCTATATTGAACTAAGCACCGCCTATATTGAACTACGCCCCCCCCCCCCGACTATATTGAGCTCTGCCCTGTCTATATTGAGCTAAGCGCGGCCTATATTGAGCGAATCCCCACCTATTTTGAGCTAAGCCCGCCTATATTGAGATAAGCACAGCCTATATTGAGCTAAGCGTGGCCTTTATTGAGCTAAGCCCTGTCTATATTGAACTAAGTATAGCGTATATTGAGCTAAGCCCCACCTATATTGAGCTAAGCCCCGCCCATATTGAACCAAGCCCCGCCTATATTGAGCTACTCCCGCCTTTATTGAGCTCAGCCCCGACCATATTAAGCTAATACCCGCCTATATTGAGCTACGTCCCGCCTATATTGAGCTAAGTCCTGCTTATATTGAGCTAAGCACAGCCTATATTGAGCTAATCCCACTACATTGAGCTAAGCCCACCTATATTGAGCTAGGCCCCGCCTATATTGAGCTAAGCCCCGCCCATAGTGAGCTAAGCACGGTCTATATTAAGCTATGTCCCGCCTATATTGAGCTAGGCCCCGCCCATATTGAGCTCTACACCACCTATATTGAGCTTAGCCCCGCCTATATTGAGCTAAGTCCGCCTATGTTGAGCTAATCATGGCCTATATTGAGCTAAACATGGCCTTTATTGAACTAAGCCCCGCCTATATTGAGCGCAGCCACGTCTGTATTGAGCCCACCCCGTCCATATTGAACTAAGCCCTTGTATTGAACTAAACCCCGCCTATATTGAGCTCAGCCCTGCCTATATTGAACTAAGTCCCGCCTATATTGAACTAAGCCCCACCTACATTGAACCAAGTCCCATCTACATTGAGCTAAGACCTGCCTATATTGAGCTAAGCCCCGCCTATATTGAGCTAGGCCCCGCCGATATTGAGCTTAGCCCTGTCTATATTGAGCTACGCCCTGCCTATTTCGAACCAAGCCTGCATCTATATTGAGCTAAGCATTGCCTATATTGAGCTAAGCCCCACCTATATTGAGCTCAGCCCCCATCTAAATTGATCTACGCCCCGTCTATATTGAGATCAGCCCCATCTATATTGAGCTAGGCATAGCCTATATTGAGCTAAGCCCAGCCTATATTGAGCTAAGCCCCGCCTACATTGAGCTATGGCCCGCCTATATTGAGCTAGGCCCCGCCTATATTGAGCTTAGCCCTGTCTATATTGAGCTAAGCCCTGCCTATTTCGAACTAAGCCTGCATCTATATTGAGCTAAGCATTGCCTATATTGAGCTATGGCCCGCCTATATTGAGCTAGGCCCCGCCTATATTGAGCTTAGCCCTGTCTATATTGAGCTACGCCCTGCCTATTTCGAACCAAGCCTGCATCTATATTGAGCTAAGCATTGCCTATATTGAGCTAAGCCCCGCCTATATTGAGCTCAGCCCCCATCTAGATTGATCTACGCCCCGTCTATATTGAGATCAGCCCCATCTATATTGAGCTAGGCATAGCCTATATTGAGCTAAGCCCAGCCTATATTGAGCTAAGCCCCGCCTACATTGAGCTATGGCCCGCCTATATTGAGCTAGGCCCCGCCTATATTGAGCTTAGCCCTGTCTATATTGAGCTAAGCCCTGCCTATTTCGAACTAAGCCTGCATCTATATTGAGCTAAGCATTGCCTATATTGAGCTATGCCCCCCGCATATATTGAACTAAGCCCTGCCTATATTGAGCTAGGCCCTACCTACATTGAACTAAACCCCGCCTATATTGGGCTCAGCCCCGCCTGTATGAGCTCAGCCCCGCCTATATTGAGCTCAGCCCCACGTATATTGAGCTCAGCCCCGCCTAAATTGAGCTCATCCCGGCCTATATTGAGCTAAGACCCCCCCCCCCCATATTGAGCTAAGTCCCGCCAATATTGAGCTCAACCCTGCCTATATTGAACCAAGCCCCACCTATATTGAGCTCAGCACACATCTAGATTGATCTACGCCCCGTCTATATTTAGCTCAGCCCCATCTATATTGAGCTAAGCATGGCCTATATTGAGCTAAGCCCCACCTATATTGAGCTAAGCCCGCCTATATTGAACCAAGCCCCACCTATATTGAGCTATGGCCCGCCTATATTGAGCTTGGCCCCGCCTATATTGAGCTCAGCCCCATCTATAATGAGCTAAGCATGGCCTATATTGAGCTAAGCCCCGCCTATATTGAGCTCAACCCTGCCAATATTGAACCAAGCCCCACCTATATTGAACAAAGCTCTGCCTATATTGAGCTCAGCCCCCATCTAGATTGATCTAAGCCCCGTCTATATTGAGCTCAGCCCCATCTATATTGAGCTAAGCCCCACCTATATTGAGCTAAGCCCCGCCTATATCGAACCAATCCTCGCCTATATTGAGCTATGGCCCGCCTATATTGAGCTAGGCCCCGCCCATATTGAGCTTAGCCCTGTCTATATTGAGCCAAGCCCTGCCTATTTTGAACTAAACCTGCATCTATATTGAGCTAAGCATTGCCTATATTGAGCTAAGCCCCGCCTATATTGAGCTAAGCCCCCCGCATATATTGAACTACGCCCTGCCTATATTGAGCTAGGCCCTACCTATATTGAGCTAAACCCCGCCTATATTGGGCTCAGCCCCGCCTGTATTGAGCTCAGCCCCGCCTATATTGAGCTCAGCCCCACCTATATTGAGCTAAGACACCCCTTATATTGAGCTAAGTCCCGCCAATATTGAGCACAACCCTGCCTATATTGAACCAAGCCCCACCTATATTGAGCTCAGCCCCCATCTAGAATGATCTACGCCCCGTCTATATTGAGCTCAGCCCCATTTATATTGAGCTAAACATGGCCTATATTGAGCCAAGCCCCGCCTATATTGAGCTACGTCCCGCCTATATTGAACCAAGCCCCGCCTATATTGAGCTATGGCCCACCTATTTTGAGCTAGGCCCCGCCCATATTGAGCTCAGCCCCATCTATATTGAGCTAAGCATGGCCTATATTGAGCTAAGCCCCGCCTATATTGAGCTCAACCATGCCTCTATTGAACCAAGCCCCACCTATATTGAACCAAGGCCCGCCTATATTGAGCTCAGCCCCATCTAGATTGATCTACGCCCCGTCTATATTGGGCTCAGCCCCGCCTGTATTGAGCTCAGCCCCGCCTATATTGAGCTACGCCCCGCCTATATTGAACCAAGCCCCGCCTATATTGAGCTATGGCCCGCCTATATTGAGCTAGGCCCCGCCCATATTGAGCTCAGCCCCATCTATATTGAGCTAAGCATGGCCTATATTGAGCTAAGCCCCGTCTATATTGAGCTACGCCCCGCCTATATTGAACCAAGCCCCGCCTATATTGAGCTATGGCCCGCCTATATTGAGCTAGGCCCCGCCCATATTGAGCTCAGCCCCATCTATATTGAGCTAAGCATGGCCTATATTGAGCTAAGCCCCGCATATATTGAGCTACGCCCCGCCTATATTGAACCAAGCCCCGCCTATATTGAGCTATGGCCCACCTATATTGAGCCAGGCCCCGCCTATATTGAGCTTAGTCCTGTCTATATTGAGCTAAGCCCTGCCTATTTCTAACTAAGCCTGCATCAATATTGAGCTAAGCATTGCCTATATTGAGCTAAGCCCCGCCTACATTGAGCTAGGCCCCCCGCATATATTGAACTAAGCCCCACCTATATTGTGCTAGGCCCCACCTATATTGAGCTAAACCCCGCCTATATTGGGCTCAGCCCCGCCTGTATTGAGCTCAGCCCTGCCTATATTGAGCTCAGCCCCACCTATATTGAGCTCAGCCCCGCCTAAATTGAGCTAAGACCTGCCTATATTGAGCTAAGCCCCACCTACATTGAGATAAGTCCCGCCTATGTTTAGCTAATCACGGCCTATATTGAGCTAAGCATGGCCTATATTGAACTAAGCCCCGCCTATATTGAGCTCAGCCCGATCTGTATTGAGCTCACCCCGTCTATATTGAGCTCAGCCCCATCTAGATTGATCTAAGCCCCGTCTATATTGAGCTCAGCCCCATCTATATTGAGCTATGCATGGCCTATATTGAGCTAAGCCCCGCCTATATTGAGCTAAGCCCCCCTATATTGAACCAAGCGCCGCCTATATTGAGCTTTGGTCTGCCTATATTGAGCTAGGCCCCGCCCATATTGAGCTTAGCCCTGTCTATATTGAGCTACGCCCTGCCTATTCCGAACCAAGCCTGCATCTATATTGAGCTAAGCATTGCCTATATTGAGCTAAGCCCCGCCTATATTGAGCTCAGCCCCCATCTAGATTGATCTACGCCCCGTCTATATTGAGATCAGCCCCATCTATATTGAGCTAAGCCCCGCCTATATTGAGCTAAGCCCCGCCTATATCGAACCAATCCCCGCCTATATTGAGCTATGGCCCGCCTATATTGAGCTAGGCCCCGCCCATATTGAGCTTAGCCCTGTCTATATTGAGCTAAGCCCTGCCTTTTTCGAACTAAGCCTGCATCTATATTGAGCTAAGCATTGCCTATATTGAGCTACGCCCCGCCTATATTGAGCTAAGCCCCCCCCCCGCATATATTGAACTAAGCCCTGCCTATATTGAGCTAGGCCCTACCTATATTGAGCTAAACCCCGCCTATATTGGGCTCAGCCCCGCCTGTATTGAGCTCAGCCCCGCCTATTTTGAGCTCAGCCCCGCCAATATTTAGCTAAGACCTCCCCTCCCCCCCCCCCCCCAATATTGAGCTAAGTCCCGCCAATGTTGAGCTCAGCCCTGCCTATATTGAACCAAGCCCCACCTATATTGAGCTCAGCCCCCATCTAGAATGATCTACGCCCCATCTATATTGAGCTCAGCCCCATTTATATTGAGCTAAGCATGGCCTATATTGAGCCAAGCCCCGCCTATATTGAGCTACGCCCCGCCTATATTGAACCAAGCCCCGCCTATATTGAGCTATGGCCTGCCTATATTGAGCTAGGCCCCGCCCATATTGAGCTCAGCCCCAGCTATATTGAGCTAAGCATGGCCTATATTGAGCTAAGCCCCGCCAATATTGAGCTCAACCATGCCTATATTGAACCGAGCCCCACCTATATTGAACCAAGCTCCGCGCCTATATTGAGCTCAGCCCCCATCTAGATTGATCTAAGCCCCGTATTTATTGGGCTCAGCCCCGCCTGTATTGAGCTCAGCCCCGCCTATATTGAGCTCAGCCCCGCCTATATTGAGCTAAGACCGCCCCCCCCCCCTATATTGTGCTAAGTCCCGCCAATATTGAGCTCAACCCTGCCTATATTGAACCAAGCCCCACCTATATTGAGCTCAGCCCCCATCTAGAATGATCTGAGCCCCGTCTATATTGAGCTCAGCCCCATCTATATTGAGCTAAGCATGGCCTATATTGAGCTAAGCCCCGCCTATATTGAGCTACGCCCCGCCTATATTGAACCAAGCCCCGCCTATATTGAGCTATGGCCCGCCTATATTGAGCTAGGCCCCGCCCATATTGAGCTCAGCCCCAGCTATATTGAGCTAAGCATGGCCTATATTGAGCTAAGCCCCGCCAATATTGAGCTCAACCATGCCTATTTTGAACCAAGCCCCACCTATATTGAACCAAGCCCCGCGCCTATATTGAGCTCAGCCCCCATCTAGATTGATCTAAGCCCCGTCTTTATTGGGCTCAGCCCCGCCTGTATTGAGCTCAGCCCCGCCTATATTGAGCTCAGCCCCGCCTATATTGAGCTAAGACCGCCCCCCCCCTATATTGTGCTAAGTCCCGCCAATATTGAGCTCAACCCTGCCTATATTGAACCAAGCCCCACCTATATTGAGCTCAGCCCCCATCTAGAATGATCTAAGCCCCGTCTATATTGAGCTCAGCCCCATCTATATTGAGCTAAGCATGGCCTATATTGAGCTAAGCCCCGCCTATATTGAGCTACGCCCCGCCTATATTGAACCAAGCCCCGCCTATATTAAGCTATGGCCCGCCTAAATTGAGCTAGGCCCCGCCCATATTGAGCTCAGCCCCATCTATATTGAGCTAAGCATGGCCTATATTGAGCTAAGCCCCGCATATATTGAACCAAGCCCCGCCTATATTGAGCTATGGCCCGCCTATATTGAGCTAGGCCCCGCCTATATTGAGCTTAGCCCTGTCTATATTGAGCTAAGCCCTGCCTATTTCGAACTAAGCCTGCATCCATATTGAGCTAAGCATTGCCTATATTGAGCTAAGCCCCGCCTATATTGAGCTAGGCCCCCCGCATATATTGAATTAAGCCCCACCTATATTGAGCTAGGCTCCACCTATATTGAGCTAAACCCCGCCTATATTGGGCTCAGCCCCGCCTGTGTTGAGCTCAGCCCCGCCTATATTGAGCTCAGCCCCACCTATATTGAGCTCAGCCCCGCCTAAATTGAGCTAAGACCTGCCTATATTGAGCTAAGCCCCACCTACATTGAGATAATCCCACCTATATTAAGCTCATCCCCGCCTATATTGAGCTACGTCCCGCCAATATTGAGCTAAGTCCCGCCTATGTTGAGCTAATCACGGCCTATATTGAGCTAAGCATGGCCTATATTGAACTAAGCCCCGCCTATATTGAGCTCAGCCCGATCTGTATTGAGCTCACCCCGTCTATATTGAACTAAGCCCCTATATTGAACTAAGCCCTGCCTATATTGAGCTCAGCCCTGCCGATATTGAACTAAGTCCCGCCTATATTGAACTAAGCCCCACCTACATTGAACCAAGTCCCGTCTACATTGAGCTAAGACATGCCTATATTGAACTAAGCACCGCCTATATTGACCAAAGCCCCCGACTATATTGAGCTCTGCCCCGCCTATATTGAACAAACCCCCGCCTATATTGAGCTAAGACCCACCTATACTGAGCTCATCCCTGCCTATATTGAGCTAAGACCCACCTATATTGAGCTAAGTCCCGCCTAGATTGAGCTAAGTCCCGCCTATATTGAGCTATGTCCCGTCTATATTGAGGTAAGCCCCGCCCCTATTGAGCTAAGCCCCACCTATATTGAGCTACGCCCAGCCTATGTTGAGCTATGTCCCGCCTATATGGAGATAGGCCCACCTATATTGAGCTCATCCCCGCATATAATGAGCTCAGCCCCACCTATATTGAGCTTAGCCCCGCCTATATTGAACTAAAACCCGCCTATATTGAGCTAATCACGGCCTATATTGAACTAAGCATGGCCTATATTGAGCTAAGTCCAGCCTATATTGAGCTATGTCCCGCCTATAGTGTGGTACGTCCTGCCTATATTGAGCTAAGCACGGCCTATATTGAGCTAATCCCTACCTATATTGAGCTAAGCCCACCTATATTGAGCTAATCCCCGCCTATATTGAGCTAAGCCCCGCCCATATTGAGCTAAGCCCCACCTATATTGAGCTAAGACCCGCCTATATTGACTTAAGTCCCGCCTATATTGAGCTAGGTCCTGCCTATAGTGAGCTAAGCATGGCCCATATTGAGCTAAGCATGGCCTATATTGAACTAAGCCCCGCCTATATTGAGCTCATCCCCGTCTGTATTGAGCTCACCCCGTCTACATTGAATAAGCCCCTATATTGAACTAAGCCCCACCTATATTGAACTAAGCTCCACCTATATTGAACCAAGTCCTGTCTACATTGAGCTATCCCTGCCTATATTGAACTAAGCACCGCCTATATTGTACTAAGCCCCCGACTATATTGAGCTCTGCCCCGCCTATATTGAACAAACCCCCACCTATATTGAGCTCATCCCTGTCTATATTGAGCTAAGCCCTGCCTATATTGAACTAATCCCCGGCTATATTGAAGCCCCACCTATATTGGGCTCAACCCGTCCTATATTGAACCAAGCCCCACCTATATTGAACCAAGTCCTGCCTATATTGTGCTCAGCCCCATCTAGATTGATCTAAGCCCTGTCTATATTGAGCTCAGCCCCATCTATATTGAGCTAAGCATGGCCTATATTGAGCTAAGCCACGCCTATATTGAGCTAAGCCCCGCCTATATTGAACCAAGCCCCGCCTATATTGAGCCATGGCCCGCCTATATTGAGCTAGGCCCCGCCTATATTGAGCTAAGCCCCCCCCCCCGCATATATTGAACTAAGCCCCGCCTATATTTAGCTAGGCCCCACCTATATTGAGCTAAACCCCACCTATATTGAGCTCAGCCCCGCCTAAATTGAGCTAAGACCTGCCTACATTGAGCTAAGCCCCGCCTATATTGAGCTAAATTCCGCCTATATTGAGCTAAGCCCCGCCTATATTGAGCTAAGCCCCGCCTATATTGAGCTAAGCCCCATCTATTTTTAGCTAAGCCCGGCGTATATTGAGCTAAGCACGGCCTATATTGAGATAAACACAGCCTATGTTGAGCTATGCCTCGCCTATATTGAGCTAAACCCCGCCCATATTGAGCTAAGGCCCGCCTATATTGCGCTAAGCCCCGCCTATATTGAGCTAAGCATGGCCTATATTGAGCTAAGCACGGCCTATATTGAGCTAAGCCCCGACTATATTGAGCTAAACCCCACCGATATTGAGCTAATCACGGCCTATATTGAGCTAAGCTTCGCCTATATTGAGCTAAGTACGGCCTATATTGAGCCAAGCCCTGCCTATATTGAGCTACGCCCCACGTCAAAATCTCAAAATTTCAATGTCAATGCAACTATACACGTAAGCTGTTGAATATTTTGAAACAAATTCCACCGAGAGCACAGCAACGGCTCCCAATCAAATTAATTTCAAAATATTCGTGACGAACCGACGTTATTTGATTGTTACCTCAGCTAAAAGTGACGTAATTTGATTAATATGACGTCATACTTGAATGTTAGATCGGATCCCTCCATACCGATCTTTCCTCTGTGAACGTTTTCAATGGTCTACACTGAACGCCCTTAATCCACCACCCCTTACCCCCGAAACAAATAGCATGATAACATATAGATCTGCCTTGACACTAATGTCTCGCAATATAACCTTGGAAACACAGCATGGACACAATATAACAAACCGGAAATACAGTACATAATTATATCCGAAATGTCTCAGATTTTCGTCATCGAATCTAGGATTTCCATATTTTGGTCGTGATAAAATAAAGAATCAATGGACAGGACAATTAATTAAACCGGAGGATGACGATTCACAATCGCTGGTTGATCTTGATTAAATATACTATTTTGTGGAAATGTCGCCACAACAATAACATGAGCAATCCGAAATATCAGACCTTCGCCCTCCATGTTTTAGCTGCGGCTATCAGCTCAATAAATCGGCATGCCCCTTAGTCAGTCGGTCGGTCGGTCGTCAGTTACAAAATCTTAATTATTCCGGGATGTATCTCAAAACTACTGATCCGATTTGGCTCAATTTTTAACACAACCAAGGAACTTGCAGTGCAAGAGGATTTCCAGATTTTTCCCTTGATCCGGATAAAAGAATCCGGATCCGGGCCGGACCAAATTCTGTATCTGCGGATATCTAGGAAACTATACTTGTCCGATTTGTCTCAGATTTTAACACCGTTGGGTGTGACCATATACTAGGATTCCACAACAAATCCGAACACCCGAAAAGATCCGAAAGCCGCAGGTACCGAGATGATATCGACCTTTTTGTGCCACGTTGTAAAATTTATGTTGGATTCTCGAGATTTTCCTGATAT
Source organism: Chaetoderma sp. LZ-2023a (assembly GCA_034401795.1). Lineage (NCBI taxonomy): Eukaryota > Metazoa > Mollusca > Caudofoveata > Chaetodermatida > Chaetodermatidae > Chaetoderma > Chaetoderma sp. LZ-2023a. Next base: position 3,046,826 of record CM067362.1, read on the forward strand.
TCTTATGACGCCTAAAATTTTAGAATCCCAGTAAACAGTCACACCCTAGTCTTGTCTTAGAATGTGAACCAAATATGACCAGCAATTCCCGAAATATCTACGATCCAGAATTTGATTCGATCATCTCTCACGCTAAGATTCTATGCTGTGTTAAGATTTGAGCCAAAATTGTCACAATAATTTGTCTAGATACAGCTCCCGGCCCACAAACAGTGAACGGACGGATGGGTGGACGAACGGACGGACAGGTAGACAGGCGGCGGGCGGGTTAATCCGAATGCAATACTCACGTCCCCTTAAATAATATTGGTCTAAAGCACCATTTTGTTTGAAGTGGTCAACATAAATCGTGTGGCCATTTAGAAAAAAACATTATTTCGAAAGCGGTTACTGTCTTACACAATAATATTACACCTACAACCGACAGTTATCACGCTCTCGCGTGATGTGTAATGTCAGTGGACTATTCAGCCTTCACACGTTATACTTGATGTTATGTGGCGATATTCAGGTGGCGGGGCTTGTTACCTGCTGTTATGTGGCGATATTCAGGAAGCGGGGCTTGTTACCTGCTGCTATGTGGCCATATTCAGGAGGCGTGGCTTGTTAGCTGCTGTTATGTGGCGATATTCAGGAATTGGGGCTTGTTAGCTGCTGTTATGTGGCGATATTCAGGAGGCGGGGCTTGTTAGCTGCTGCTATGTGGCGATATTCAGGAGGCGGGGCTTGTTAGCTGCTTGCTATGTGGCGATATTCAGGAGGCGGGGCTTGTTAGCTGCTGTTATGTGGTGATATTCAGGAGGCGGGGCTTGTTAGCTTCTGTTATGTGGCGATATTCAGGAGGCGGGGCTTGCTAGCTGCTGTTATGTGGCGATATTCAGGAGGCGAGCCTTGTTAGCTGCTTGCCATGTGGCGATATTCAGGAGGTGGGGCTTGTTAGTTGCTGTTATGTGGCGATATTCAGGAGGCGAGGCTTGTTAGCTGCTTGCCATGTGGCGATATTCAGGAGGCAGGGCTTGTTAGTTGCTGTTATGTGGCGATATTCAGGAGGCGGGGCTTGTTAGCTGCTGTTATGTGGCGATATTCAGGAGGCGGGGCTTGTTAGCTGCTGTTATGTGGCGATATTCAGGAGGCGAGGCTTGTTAGCTGCTGTTATGTGGCGATATTCAGGAGGCGGGGCTTGTTAGCTGCTTGCTATGTGACGATATTCAGGAGGCGAGGCTTGTTAGCTGCTGTTATGTGGCGATATTCAGAAGGCGGGGCTTGTTAGCTGCTGTTATGTGGCAATATTCAGGAGGCGAGGCTTGTTAGCTGCTGTTATGTGGCGATATTCAGGAGGCGGGGCTTGTTAGCTGCTGTTATGTGGCGATATTCAGGAGGCAGGGCTTGTTAGCTGCTGTTATGTGGCGATATTCAGGAGGCGGGGCTTGTTAGCTGTTTGCTATGTGGCGATATTCAGGAGGCAGGGCTTGTTAGCTGCTGTTATGTGGCGATATTCAGGATGCGGGGCTTGTTAGCTTCTGTTATGTGGCGATATTCAGGAGGCAGGGCTTGTTAGCTGCTGTTATGTGGCGATATTCAGGAGGCAGGGCTTGTTAGCTGCTGTTATGTGGCGATATTCAGGAGGCAGGGCTTGTTAGCTGCTGTTATGTGGCGATATTCAGGAGGCGGGGCTTGTTAGCTTCTGTTATGTGGCGATATTCAGGAGGCGGGGCTTGTTAGCTGCTTGCTATGTGGCGATATTCAGGAGGCAGGGCTTGTTAGCTGCTGTTATGTGGCGATATTCAGGAGGCGGGGCTTGTTAGCTGCTGTTATGTGGCGATATTCAGGAGGCGGGGCTTGTTAGCTGCTTGCTATGTGGCGATATTCAGGAGGCGGGGCTTGTTAGCTGCTTGCTATGTGGCGATATTCAGGAGGCGGGGCTTGTTAGCTGCTTGCTATGTGGCGATATTCAGGAGGCAGGGCTTGTTAGCTGCTGTTATGTGGCGATATTCAGGAGGCGGGGCTTGTTAGCTTCTGTTATGTGGCGATATTCAGGAGGCGGGGCTTGTTAGCTGCTTGCTATGTGGCGATATTCAGGAGGCGGGGCTTGTTAGCTGCTTGCTATGTGGCGATATTCAGGAGGCGGGGCTTGTTAGCTGCTGTTATGTGGCGATATTCAGGAGGCGGGGCTTGTTACCCGCTGTAATTTAACCCTGTTTCTGTCTAATGTAAGAATAAAACAGTTCCGCCTGTTTGCCTCGTCCTTCTATACAAGCAAAGAAGGATAATAAATCAGGGCCTGAGCTCGTCGAGTCAAAGCCGTGTTCGTGAAAACTTACAAAGCAGTGTTCTTGAAAACTCTCCACTAAAGGACCTAGCTGCGACCTAAGCCGCCTCTTGAATCCAAAGCTCGCCTCCATATGTCAAAACTTTTTCCTGCCTTCCGTCAGTAAGTTGCGTGTGTATCAGTTTTCCTTGGTTACATTTCAAACCAAGCGTTTCCTCCCGGAGTTCCGGGCCTATATGTATAAGCTGACGAGGTTTACGGCCAGATTCGTAATTCCCTTGAGAAAAGGTGAAATAATCGACAGAGCGAATGAACGAAGGAACGCGCGATTCCTCCTGTAACTCTGAGAGCTTATAGTGATGTGAATGACAGGAGGGGGAGAGGAGGAGGGGGTTGTTATCACGATCTCAGAATCAGTGCATCATCTTAAAGACTGATCAAGCATCCCGATACGCGCAGGAGAATACAGGGCTGATTGCGATGAAATGAGGTCCAGCTTTCAAACAAGACACGCAAGCGATCATCAGAAGTGATTAGACGCGTAATACCTAAACACCGAGCAACCAGTCTACCACCGACTCCTTCTTCACCGCTTGGTGCACAGTTGGTGAGCAGTGGTGTTCTGACGGTGTAGTGGACAGCTGCAGCAACAACAACAGGCACTAAAGGTGTGTCTCAGTGTCGTCTCTCCACTTTCTCCACGATATATGTCGCTCAATGGGTACTACCTGGCGAGACGGGAATTTAGTCACGTGTTTATAAGAGTAATTAAAACTATATCTAATTACATAGACGCGTACACTTTGGTGGTACAAATACATCAATAGCATCTAATAAAGAGTGTGAAGAGAAAGCATACAGGAGAAAGATTTGTAAAACAAAGATTAATATCATCATCATCATCATTATTATTATAATCATCAGCAAGTGTAATATTTATAACGCCATTGTAATGAGATTATCGCCATAGATTATGTGAGTCGTTGCTCATACGGTGTTTTAATTAACAAGACAGTATTTGTTGATTAGGTGCAGTGAATAGTGTTTAAGTAGTTGCCGGTAGTGTTTAAGTAGTTGCCGGTAGTGGTCGAGTAGTTGCTGTTAGTGAGCGGTGGTCCAGTAGCTACCAGTAGTGAGTGGTGGTTTCCGGTAGTGGTCGAGTAGTTGCGGATAGTGAGCTGGTCTGACTCGGAGAGTATGTGAGAGGACCATGACTAGCTATAACCTCTCCGTGGCAGCAGAGCAGCACTTTACGTCGGCATTCGACAAGGCGAACACTTATCACGGGGTACTTGCTTCAGCGGTCAATAAAGCCAACTTTTCCGTCAGTCATCTCCTAGATCTAGAAGAATTATCCAGCACCGCAGGAAATCATATCAGTCATCACCCTCATCTTCATCATCTTCAGAGCCATCATCAAAATCATCAACTACATGAACTTAGCAATCAAATAAACCATCAGCTAAACAATCGTCATCATAGTCATCTTCCACTTCATCATCCACAGCAGCAGCAGCAGCAGCAGCAGCAGCAGCAGCAGCAGCAGCAGCAGCAGCAGGACAATAACAATCAACATCCACAGCAGCACCAGCATCGGATGCACATGCAAGCGTCGCCTACATCACATCCTCCACGACACATTCATGAGCAATCTATATCCCATCCTCATCAACAGAACCAGACTCACCAACAGCAACAGCAATCACAGCAACAGCAGCAGCATCCGTGTGACATGTTCACAAGTACAGGCGCAGTCAGTGTCACTACACCAGCACAAAGTTCTGCGGTGTGCCCAGTTACACCACCCAGACACCAGGAGTCGCCACTGTCACCATGTTCACGGGTGGGTAGTGCGGGTCACATGAGTACGCCGACACCGCAACAAAACAGCAGTTCAGTAGAGGATAGTCAAGACAGAAATTCAGGTAGGCTTTTGTATGTGTGAACTATTTATTAATTTATTACTTTATTAATTTATTAATGCATTAATTTATTTATTTATTAATTTATTTATTTATTTATTTGTTTATTTATTAATTTGTTTATTTATTTATTTATTTATGTATCGATCATCATCATCATCATCATCATCATCATCATCATCATCAATATCATGATTTTTATCATCATTATTATTATTATTATTATTATTATTTTTATTATTATTATTATTATTTTAGCGAATTGATTAACTTGGACACAAGTACTACGCACTCCGTTTGTCGTTATTCTCCCATTATAATGGCCATTTAAATCCTTAAATTATTCAAAATAATCACAATTTGCATAAACAAATTGATTTTCCATAAACATGTACTAGAATGGCTTAGAGATTTGAACATGTACCCGAAATTGTCACCGGTTATGCCTATCATTAACCTGCATCAAAAAGTGGAAGCGTCCAAGATACTCTCTGTTGATTTTCAACATTAATAAACTGCCCACCACCTCTATGCCACCTTTATTAATAATAATCAAAACAATTGCAATAGTAATAAATAAACAAGCAAACAAACAAACAAACAAACAAACAAACAAACACGAAAGCAATTCATTGTATTTTCCTCTGTATTTTTATGGCCAATTTGGAAATGTAAGCTTAATCCACAATTTCTTAATATTCAAAAGCATCTGTTAAATTATGAAAATTCTGTTTTATTTTAGTTTTTCTTTTATTACCAGTCTATTATAACCCGATTTTCAGTGAATGTGAATAAACAGGCAATATTTAAAGTGCTCTGATCAGAGACTGGGCTGGACAGAGCTGTGGTCAGAGACTGGGCGGGAACGAGCCGTGGTCAGAGACTGGGTGGGACAGAGCTGTGGTCAGAGACTGGCGGGACAGAGCTGTGGTCAGAGACTGGGCGGGACAGAGCTGTGGTCAGAGACAGGGCGAGACAGAGCTGTGGTCAAATGGTGGATATGATTTATAAATAATAAACAAGAACTTCTTAAGACAACCAAGAAAATATGTATTCGAATTTTAGCAGACGATGTGATGACAAAATTAACTGAAATCACTTTAATAAAATAAAAATAAGAAATTAAATTTGAGAATCATCGGCGCTATGTTTAATTGTGACCATCTGAAGGCTTGGTTTTAATTGGCTGGTGATTGTGTATCTATACGGAATAATATTAGCAAAGACTGTGTTTGTTTATTTACCTATCGACCTGTATGTTTATTTGCATTCACATTTATTACAGGACTCGCTGTTATTTTCGCTTTGCTCTTGGGATTCACTGATACTCTCAAGCACCCAGCTAAGCGATAATTTACTACTAAGTGCTCAAAGCACCGATACATTCAAGTGCGATTGATAAAAAAAACCCCGACAGATCTGGAAATTTTACACGAAAATTGTCTGAATCTGGTTTACTTTGCGCGGGTTAAATATTTACGTGATGGTTTAGCCAGACGCGTATATATGAAACATGTCATCAGCGAAGCTCAAACGCAGCATTCGTGCTTATTAACGAATATTAAATATATCCTTAGATATAGAGCTATGTAGCTCTCTTGCTAAATTTTAAAATAATAATAATAATAATAATAATAATAATAATAATAATAATAATAATAATAATAATGGAATTTACTGAAATTTAAATAAGATTGAACAAAACTAATTTTAATTTTGACAGAAGATAATTAAAGGTGTGCTAATTAGAGGGGCATGGCCATTCTTCCCGCGTCAATCATTAATACATTGAGGGACATGGCCATTCTTCCCGCGTCAATCATTGATACATTGAGGGACATGGCCATTCTTCCCGCGTCAGTCATTGATACATTGAGGGGCATGGCCATTCTTCCCGCGTCAATCATTGATACATTGAGGGACATGGCCATTCTTCCCGCGTCAGTCATTGATACATTGAGGGGCATGGCCATTCTTCCCGCGTCAGTCATTGATACATTGAGGGGCATGGCCATTCTTCCCGCGTCAATCATTGATACATTGAGGGACATGGCCATTCTTCCCGCGTCAATCATTGATACATTGAGGGACATGGCCATTCTTCCCGCATCAATCATTGATACATTGAGGGAAATGGCCATTCTTCCCGCGTCAATCATTGATACATTGAGGGGCATGGCCATTCTTCCCGCATCAATCATTGATACATTGAGGGACATGGCCATTCTTCCCGCATCAATCATTGATACATTGAGGGACATGGCCATTCTTCCCGCATCAATCATTGATACATTGAGGGGCATGGTCAATCTTCCCGCATCAATCATTGATACATTGAGGGACATGGTCAATCTTCCCGCATCAGTCATTGATACATTGAGGGACATGGCCATTCTTCCAGTGTCATTCATTGATACATTGATGGACATGGCTATTCTTCCCGCGTCAGTCATTGATACATTGAGGGACATGGCCATTCTTCCCGCATCAATCATTGATACATTGAGGGACATGGTCATTCTTCCCGCATCAATCATTGATACATTGAGGGGTATGGCCATTCTTCCCGCATCAATCATTGATACATTGAGGGACATGGTCAATCTTCCCGCATCAGTCATTGATACATTGAGGGACATGGCCATTCTTCCAGTGTCATTCATTGATACATTGATGGACATGGCTATTCTTCCTGCGTCAGTCATTGATACATTGAGGGACATGGCCATTCTTCCCGCATCAATCATTGATACATTGAGGGACATGGCCATTCTTCCCGCATCAATCATTGATACATTGAGGGACATGGCCATTCTTCCTGCGTCAGTCATTGATACATTGAGGGACATGGTCAATCTTCCCGTGTCAGTCATTGATACAGTGAGGGACATGGCCATTCTTCCCGTGTCATTCATTAATACATTGAGGGACATGGCCATTCTTCCAGGGACAATCAATGATACATTGAGGGACATGACCATTCTTTCAGGGACAATCATTGATACATTTAGGGGCATGGCCATTCTTCCCGCGTCAGTCATTGATACATTGAGGGACATGGCCATTCTTCCAGGGACAATCATTGATACATTTAGGGGCATGGCCATTCTTCCAGGGACAATCATTGATACATTGAGGGACATGGCCATTCTTCCATGGACAATCATTGATACATTGAGGGACATGGCCATTCTTCCAGGAACAATCATTGATACATTGAGGGACATGGCCATTCCTCCAGGGACAATCATTGATACAGTGGTCTTCAGACATGGCCATTCTTCCAGGGACAATCATTGATACATTGAGGGACATGACCATTCTTCCAGGGAGAATCATTGGTACAGTGGTCTTCAGACATGTCCATTCTTCCAGGGACAATCATTGATATAGTGGTCTTCAGACATGGCCATTCTTCCAGGGACAATCATTGATACAGTGGTCTTCAGACATACGGCTATTTGAAAGGCCTCGAGAAGAGTATTTTTTAATATTTACCACTAGATTGACTGGCGCGGTAACCGAGCCAGTCATTCTCGCGGTAAATCTTCTCTCGGCCTGCAGATAGACACTGGCTAGCAGATAGACACTGGCTAGCAGATATACACTGGCTAGCAGATATACACTGGCTAGCAGACAGACACTGGCTAGCAGATAGACACTGGCTAGCAGATAGACACTGGCTAGCAGATAGACACTGGCTAGCAGATAGACACTGGCTAGCAGATAGACACTGGCTAGCAGATAGACACTGGCTAGCAGATAGACACTGGCTAGCAGATAGACACTGGCTAGCAGATAGACACTGGCTAGCAGATAGACACTGGCTAGCAGATAGACACTGGCTAGCAGATAGACACTGGCTAGCAGATATACACTGGCTAACAGATGGACACTGGCTAGCAGATAGACACTGGCTAGCAGATGGACACTGGCTAGCAGATAGACACTGGCTAGCAGATAGACACTGGCTAGCAGATATACACTGGCTAGCAGATAGACACTGGCTAGCAGATAGACACTGGCTAGCAGATACACTGGCTAGCAGATGGACACTGGCTAGCAGATGGACACTGGCTAGCAGATGGACACTGGCTAGCAGATAGACACTGGCTAGCAGATAGACACTGGCTAGCAGATGGACACTGGCTAGCAGATAGACACTGGCTAGCAGATATACACTGGCTAGCAGATAGACACTGGCTAGCAGATGGACACTGGCTAGCAGATAGACACTGGCCAGCAGATAGACACTGGCTAGCAGATGGACACTGTTTAGGTAAAAATTTGAATTTTCTTTATTATTACCCCTTTAATGGGCAATCCGGCGAAAATTTACAAAAAATAGGCTTCTAAAATTAAAATATCTTGAAAAATATTGACCATCAAAATGTTTAATTGATATATCAAGTAGTATTTTGAGCGCTTTGACATAAAATAGATAGTGGCACTCTTGAACCTTGACCACTGGATCATACTTGAACCTTAACCAGTGGATCATACTCGAACCTTGACCAGTGGCTCATACTCGAACCTTAACCAGTGAATCATACTTGAACCTTGACCAGTGGATCATACTTGAACCTTGACCAGTGGATCATACTTGAACCTTGACCACTGGATCATACTTGAACCTTAACCAGTGGATCATACTCGAACCGTAACCATTGGATCATACTCTAACCTTAACCAGTGGATCATACTTGAACCTTAACCAGTGAATCATACTTGAACCTTAACCAGTGGATCATACTCAAACCTTGACCACTGGATCAGACTTGAACATTGACCACTGGATCAGACTTGAACATTGACCACTGGATCATACTTGAACCTTGACCCCTGGATCATACTTGAACCTTGACCCCTGGATCATACTTGACCCTTGACCACTGGATCATACTTGAACCTTGACCCCTGGATCATACTTGAACCTTGACCCCTGTATCATACTTGAACCTTGACCCCTGGACCATACTTGAACCTTGGCCCCTGGATCATACTTGAGCCTTGACCACTGGATCATACTTGACCCTTGACCCCTAGATCATACTTGAACCGTGACCCCTGGATCATACTTGAACCGTAACCACTGGATCATACTTGAACCTTGACCACTGAATCATACTTGTACCGTAGCCACTGGGTCATATTCGAACCGTAGCCACTGGATCATACTTGAACCTTGACCAGTGGATCATACTTGAACCGTAACCAGTGGATCATACTTGAACCGTAACCAGTGGATCATACTTGAACCGTAACCAGTGGATCATACTTGAACCGTAACCAGTGGATCATACTTGAACCGTAACCAGTGGATCATACTTGAACCTTAACCAGTGGATCATACTTGAACCTTAACCAAGTTCAGGTTCAAGTTCACTTCATTACACTCAGATCTTGTATAGGCATATGAGGTATTACAGTTGATACTATATTTCATAACTGTAAATTTTATATACATACTTATATTCATTATAGATTTATCGACATTCGTGCACTCGAAAGTAGCACAAGGAGAAAGGTCGAAATATTCGACAGCTATTAGATTGTGACTCAAATCGTACACTTGAAAATGGCACAAATAGAAGGTAACTTAAGAATTTTTCAGCCAAATTAGGTTCCAAATATTCGGAAGTCATTAAATTGCTAATTTATAAACGAGGTACAATTCGTAAATTTGAAAAAGGCACAAAGAGAAACTCAATAGAGCATATTCACAAGTCAAATTAGTTTTAGAACCAAACAGTTATTAAGTTGATCTATCAATAATATACAATTCATACATGCGAAGGTGGTATAAGGAGAATTGAGCATTTTCTCCTGTTAATGGTGAAAGGTGGGGGAGGGGGTGGCATGAAGCACTGTCGTATCCATATATCATGTGGTGAACTGTTAAAGTATACTAATCATTCTTTAACCATCTTGTGTCAATTTAACCCTTTAATGATCAACTTGGTCAAAAACGGCCGCTGCAGTGATCTTGAGAAATGTCCATTTGCAGGCGAAGAGAAGAACATTCCGGAAAAATCATCACTGGAATGACTTGTTCTGTAACCGAGCCAGTCATTACAGTGGTAACTCCTCTTGGTCCGCAACTGGACATTGGCTAAGCAGAAACAGGATTTTTCTCGACCACCACTCTTCTGATGAATGTCCACTTGAAGGACAACAGAAATCCATTTTTCGGTAAATTTTCGTTATAAATTTAAAAAAGATACTTTCCAAAGATCTAAATTTCCTTGAAAAGTATTGGCAATCAAATGGTTCATTGAAGTAAGTAGTATTTTGAGCGCTTTAATGTGCTACAGACACAAGAGGGGTTAAATTGCAAATTATTACATATACATATACATATATATATACATATACATATACATATGCATATACATATACAAGGTTGTTACACTCAATGGCCTATTGGGAAATATCGATTACATGTCCTCCTCACTCGCCATCATTATTTTGCCTGGGCCTCCTTGAAAATATCACTTACATATTTTTAAGCACAGTTCGTTGCACATTGATAAAAGCTCTTTTGTTTTGTTAGGATTTGCGCTTGCAATATAGTAAAGTGGGATAACCACTGGATCATGCTTGAACCGTGACCAGTGGATCATACTTGGACATTGACCAGTCGATCATACTTGAATCTTAACCGGTAGATCATACGTGAACCTTGACCACTGGATCATACTTGAACCTTGACCACTGGATCATACTTGAACCGTGTCTCCTGGATCATACTCGAACCTTAACCAATGGATCACACTTGAACCGTGACCACTGGATCATACTTGAACCGTGACCACCGGCTCATACTTCAACCGTGACCATTGGATCATTCTTCAACCATGACCAGTGGATCATACTTGAACCGTGACCACTGGATCATACTTGAACCGTGACCACTGAATCATACTTCAACCGTGACCAGTGGATCATACTTGAACCGTAACAAATGGATCGTACTTGAACCGTGACCACTGGATCATACTTGAACCGTGACCGCTGGATCATACTTGAACCGTGACCACTGAATCATACTTCAACCATGACCAGTGGATCATACTTGAACCGTGACCACTGGATCATACTTGAATCGTGACCACTGGATCATACTTCAACCGTGACCAGTGGATCATACTTCAACCTTAACCAATGGATCGTACTAGAACCGTGACCATTGGATCATTCTTCAACCATGACCAGTGGATCATACTTGAACCGTGACCACTGGATCATACTTGAACCGTCACCACTGGATCATACTTCAACCGTGACCAGTGGATCATACTTCAACCTTAACCAATGGATCGTACTTGAACCATGACCAGTGGATCCCCAAATAGCATGTATGTGTTGAGCAAATGTAGGTAATTGTTTCGCACAGTCGCCGTTGGCCATCATATATTGGGTCAATGTTGGTGATTGTGTGGAAAGAGTGGCAAAATTACCTAAGACCAATAAATCAGCTTATGTTTGTAAGTGAGTGGCATTGGTACTCATAAGGTATTAAGCTAACATTGGAAACACTTTGGCACAAATACAGTTGGGTTATAGGTGTTGAGGAAACGCATGCCTAATACTTTACAGCCCTTATCCAGTAATACATAATAAATAGAATGCACACGTTGAACCAGGATTATTCTTTTAGTAACCATTCAGGGGAGCTACGCAACACTTGGAGGGAAGCACCTAAAGATAGTCATGGCTCAAATACACACGACGACGACGACGACGACGACGACGACGACGACGACGACGACGACGACGACGACGACGACGACGACGACGACCCTCCTTGCCTCCCTCCACCCAGGAGTATACATGGGTATCCTGTGTAAAACTGGGGAAGTTAGCCATAATGACGCAATAGACTGAAAATAAAACCAAACTAAAAAGTCTATATATTGCCTGACTGGGACCTAGAAATGTACCTTTCCATTTTATCCACCAATCATATGACGTCACAAACAAGTACGTGACGTGTATGATGATGTCATAATCAAAGACGTAATGAATGGGGTAGATAACTTCGTCACTAACGCCTAATTGCTGATGGACTAAACGTTGTTGAACGAATTGTATATCTTTACTATTTAAGAAAGATGCTGTTGAATATTTTGAAAGTAATTTGACTGGGTGCTGTTGCTGCCATAGGCGGCAGCAGCGCCTAGTCAAATTGCTTTCAAATATTCAACCGCTTACCTGTACAGATTTCTTGAAATTGATAGTCAGGCCGTCCAGGGATCGACCGATCCCAACACAGGCGAAGTGTCGGTGGTGCTTAGTTAGAGATAGGCGGGGCATGGCTAAAATGGATTCCGCAATTAGTGAGACGATAGAAGCCAATCAATCAAACCAATGTTTTTTTCTTCATACCTTTTAAGGGTTGACATGATATCTGGCCCAGTGTTCGCCAGTCTCTTGAAATGTGTCAATTTGCTAGTCATATAACAATTGCTATAACAATGAATGAAACATTATCAATTGCGGGGAGACGATTAGCCGTGGTGTTAGCGTGATCGACTGGTAATCAGCCGGGGGGTTGGGGTGGGGGTGGTGGTGGGGTCAAATTCCGCTCGATTGTCAGCTGAGCAGGTGGCTGACCAACAATCGGTGGAAAAATAGACAATCTCATTCACTCCTCGTTGCATCTCTCCACCCAGAGAATAGGTACCAGTGTAAAAACTGGGGAAGTTACTGAAATAAAACCCAGCCTATAGATATGGCGTGAATGGTACCTGGAACTAATAACTTCAATCAAACATTAGCTGGATAAGGTGTGCCAATGTTGGTGGGTAAATTGGTTCCAACATGCTAAACTAATGAGCAGAATAAAGCTGGGCGAGCAATTTTACTTCATGCAATGAGCCATTGTATAGTCTAGTTATCTGGATCGTCCTTGAGCTGTGACCAGTGAATCATACGTGAATTTTGACAAATAGATCGTCCTTAAAACTTGGCCAATGGCTCATACTTGGTAACTGCCTGGTTATAGTAGCACGATTGTCATATGGCCCCAAAAGGCATTATATGATCATTGACCATGTGCCATATAGTGAACCACGCCCGTTTGTGAGAATACCACAGCACGCCATACCAATCGACCACAACACAATAGTTACCACATCACCATATTGACCACATGTCAGTCAACCCCTCAGTAGTTACCACATCACCATATTGACCACATGTCAGACCACCCCTCAGTAGTTACCACATCACCATATTGACCACATGTCAGAGCACCCCTCAGTAGTTACCACATCATCATATTGACCACATGTCTTTATAGATAACTTAATCTTGTTTACCACATCAGTTTAATTGGGTCCTGTTCTTGTTTAGCAAAGTGTTCGGCTAAGCCAGGTTGGTGTGTGTTTCAGTGAAGTGGTCGGCTAAGCCAGACTGGTGTGTGTTTCAGTGAAGGGGTCGGCTAAGCCAGGCTGGTGTGTGTTTCAGTGAATGGGTCGGCTAAGCCAGGTTGGTGTGTGTTTCAGTGAAGGGGTCGGCTAAGCCAGGCTGGTGTGTGTTTCAGTGAATGGGTCGGCTAAGCCAGGCTGGTGTGTGTTTCAGTGAATGGGTCGGCTAAGCCAGATTGGTGTGTTTCAGTGAAGGGGTCGACTAAGCCAGGATGGTGTGTGTTTCAGTGAACGGGTCGGCTAAACCAGACTGGTGTGTGTTTCAGTGAAGGGGTCGGCTAAGCCAGGCTGGTGTGTGTTTCAGTGAATGGGTCGGTTAAGCCAGGTTGGTGTGTGTTTCAGTGAATGGGTCGGCTAAGCCAGGTTGGTGTGTGTTTCAGTGAAGGGGTCGGCTAAGCCAGGCTGGTGTGTGCTTCAGTGAATGGGTCGGCTAAGCCAGGCTGGTGTGTGTTTCAGTGAATGGGTCGGCTAAGCCAGATTGGTGTGTGTTTCAGTGAGGGGGTCGACTAAGCCAGGATGGTGTGTGTTTCAGTGAACGGGTCGGCTAAACCAGACTGGTGTGTGTTTCAGTGAAGGGGTCGGCTAAGCCAGGCTGGTGTGTGTTTCAGTGAATGGGTCGGCTAAGCCAGGTTGGTGTGTGTTTCAGTGAAGGGGTCGGCTAAGCCAGGCTGGTATGTTTTTCAGTGAAGGGGTCGGCTAAGCCAGGTTGGTGTGTATTTCAGTGAAGGGGTCGGCTAAGCCAGGTTGGTGTGTGTGTTTCCGTGCATTGTCTGTTCGAGCACATCCACTCGTCAGTCTTTCCTCTTTACCATGAAAACCCCCGGAAACAGAGCAACAAGTAATAATAAGAGAGTGTTACAAATTCGCTCGGTCTAACGGCATTATTCTGAGCACAAGTTACGACCGTCGTATATTGGCCCTAGCAGGCGGACACGAGGTGCCTCCTGGCTGTGCTGAGAATGAAGTATTTCACCTGTGCAGGGACGTGACTGGATGCTTGATCCATCACCAGCACAGGTGAACACACGAAATTGCTGAATTTAAAACAACGTCCTCATCAATTATCTATTAATTACCACGATGTATCGCAGAGTGCCACTGTGCTCTGTCTCCTTGCTACATGCACTATGCGTTCATGTCCGCCATTGCGTGCCAAGTCTGGACCATCTAGCCAAAAGTCTGTCTACATAATCTAAGATATTGCTGACAAATTTCCCAGCTATTTGTTGAGATTTCTTTCTTTTTAAACAATATATTTCAGAAGATTTGTATTCGGCTGTCTGTTTGAATTAAAACGATTGGCTCTTTCCTATATTTGACAAATTTTGACTATTAGAGGCACCAAGGCGCGCGAACCAGAGAGCTTGGCCAGCAAAATATCCACCAGTAACATGTTACTAAAGAGCATTGTCTGGGTGTTGTCAACAGATAGCGATACCGCACAATACAGTAAGATGTCGTATTTGTTCTATAAATCTAAGTTAGGGATGTGATAACATTTAAAACATGTAATTCTCTAGAATAAAATAACAGTGCTAAGTTTAACACGACGTTCGTTATCCGGTCTTGCATACACTCCGAAAAGTCTTGATATAAATACATTGGCATATTACAGGAATACAAACACTGTAATGCATGTTCTTTAATTGAGGAATCCGATCTGTCACTCAAGCATATAACGTCATAATCAACTACGTCACTATTGAGTTGACGTCACAATCAGTATTGCGTTTACGTCCGTCATGAAAGTCCCTCGTGATGTATACGAATTGTATGTCTTAGGTGGATTTAAAATGTAATAAATATTCTGTCTTCACTGACTTCACTGGATCATGTCAAAGTGGCTTTAAACATGGACGCAGCTGCGCAGACATCGTATGGGCGCAACGTATGCGTGTGTCAGTCATCATGTCCAAGCACTGGAATTTCCACAAAATGTGCATTGACATGTCAGGAGCATTCGACACAATTAAACGCTAAATCACCAAGACAGTTGCAATGAGACGAGCTGCGACTAGTGGAGACTACTACGTGCAGACACCAAACTGTAAGTACGAGTCTGCAGAGTTTGGGACATTAATTTGCTCCCCACATGGAGATGGTCTATTCCCGGTACTTTTCACCTGCTACCTTGCTGGTGCTTTGAAATCTGTGCGTGAAAATTCCACAACAGCAACCGGCCCCACCAACCCCACCCCGCCCCCAGTGTCCGTACTGGGTATGCCACTAGTGATGGAATATGCCGACGATGTGGACTTCATAGACGAGGAAAAGAAACCCATTGACTCACTACTCCCTATAGCTGTAAGGAAACAAATAATTGAGGGTCTCTTTATAAATGAATCGACAGCAGAGTTCATCCCCATATACCCATCGACGAAACAGGAAACTAAAGAAATTGACGATACACTTACTGCTGACATTACTGCACGCTGCGTCATGGCGGATATAGTTTCCCAGTCCTTCTGTAAGCTATAGATTCATAGATCAAAGATGTCCTTGATAAAAAAAAAGGTCTACGTTTGTACAACCCAACATGCGTATCCTCGATGCAGCATAACTGTAACAGCTGGGTATCTGCAAAGGCAGCTCTGGACATAGTGAAATAAATAATATTGAACTTGAACTTGAGCTTGAACTAGACAAACTTGATGTCTGCTACCGCAAACACCTCCGTACCATCACTGCACACCCATGGCCAGACAGCATCAATTCCATTAATGCACTCTACAAGATGTGTTACGCGTCGTCACTGTCCGTAAAAGTCGGCCAGCAAAGATGGTCCGTGTTTGGTCATGTGCTAAGGATGGCGGGGAACACATCAGCACAGATAACCTTGGAATTTGCCCTACTGAGAGGCAACAAATATAAAGCCAGAATAGGATGTATTTGCATAAATCTGTTAAGCGTGCTACGAGGTGACCTAAAAAAAGCAGGATTCGGTACACTGAGGTCAAGAACGGGCAAAAGATTTTGTTTGAGGACAAGACAAAGTGTTCAAAAGCGAAGAAGGACTGATTGCAACTGTGATTATGTTTCTACTACCACATACATACAAAGATACACATCCGTGATCTCGCTCCTGCTCTTTCAGGGTTTGGCAATCTTATTAGGATTGATCTTCGCCACCTCGTTGTTAACAACTCCTGCATACACACTCGCTATGGCACTTCACATTGACCCGAGGTAGATGAATTATCATTTTGATTCAGTGGTTAAGGTCAAATATCATGGTCATGAAGAATTTGGAACGCAATCAACATTAACGTCTTGTATAGCCAATACTAAATCATCATCTTATAATATTGCAAACAAACGTAACGTTATGTTCACTCTAACAAATACATTGTGGATGTCATACCTGAGGTTTAATTGTGCAGTTTGTCAAATTAGTTTCAAAATATTAAACAGTTTTCCTCTGTAGTCCATTTGAAATTGGGATTCTGGTCATTCAGGCTTCAAAGTATATACACCGATTCTAACACCTGTAACGTGTACGGAACATAGATAGAAATGGGCGGGGCAGAGATAGAAATGGGCGGGGCATAGATAGAAATGAGCGGGGCATATATAAATATATAGAAATGGGTGGGGCAGAGCTAGAAATGGACAAGGCAGGGCTAGAAATTGGCAGAGCATAGCTAGAAATGTGGGGGGCGGGAAGAACTCGAAATGGGAGGGTCATAACAAGAAATGGGCTGGGAATAAGCAGAAATGGGCGGGGAATAAGCAGAAATAGGCGGGCCATCGCTAGAAATGAATCCCTCAATTACATCCCGGTTAAATCAGTTACAAATTTGACTGAAAGACGTCGCTGCCAATGACACCAACGGCTTCCAGACAACGTATCCCTGAAATAGTCAAGCCATTTACCAAATGCATATTCTGGGACTTGTTTCTCTGAGTTTCATAATAAAATATGTACGTAATAATATGTGGTCTGTAAACGATAACTGACTCCGAGTTTCTGGTTTGTGCCAGTGTGTATTCGCTAGCCATTACTGCTTAAGGCCGCAATATTTCTTACATGGTGTTCCAAATTGTACTTGTACTTATTTTGCAATCATGTTTAAAGGTTATTTCTGACCTCTACTGCATAATGTCACTGCCATACAGTAGAATAGGTTCGGCCATATGGCGGGAGAGATTTAGCGCACAGTCAAAGGGCAGGCAGGTTTACTACATACAACCCGTACATATAGAACAATAAATGCAAATCTCTGATCTCTGATATATATATATATATATATCAGAGATCATTTCTGTTTGTTTTATTTTGCATTTATTGTTCTAAATGTACGGGTTGTATGTAGTAAACCTGCCTGCCCGTTGATTGTGCGCTAAATCTCTCCCGCCATATGGCCGAACCTATACACACACACACACACACACACACACACACACACACACACACACACACACACACACACACATATATATATATATATATATATATATATATATATATATATATATATATATATATATATATATATATATATATATATATATATATATATATATATATATATATAGGAGGGAGGGAGGGAGGGAGGGGGACGATAGGAAGGGACGATAGGGAAGGAGAGAGAGAGCGCGGGGCGTGGAGGGAGGGAGAGTGAGAGAGCATAATCTTGGATGTTGCTGTGGTGTCATTCTCACTGACACGCCTCGGCAAATCAACATCCTTGGTTATAGATATACTCACTTCATATTCATTTTTTGCTGCATCAGTCCATTAAATTGTTTACCCTATTTCTAAACATTCAGGCGGCAATGTTGCTATTAATCTACACTAGTAGTAGTAGTAGTAGTAGTAGTAGTAGTAGTAGTAGTAGTAGTAGTAGTAGTAGTAGTAGTATTAGTAGTAGCAGTAGCAGTAGTAGTAGTAGTAGTAGTAGTAGTAGTAGTAGTAGTAGTAGTAGTAGTAGTAGTAGTAGTAGTAGTAGTAGTTGTTGTACGAGTTAGCTATAATCAAATTGGACTATGTAAATTGGACAGTTTTAACCTGTGCTCCCATTTCCATCACGATACTGGTATCTCTATATGTGATTTGAAATCTAACCCAGTGCTTAATGCACTAGTAATGCAGTCTCGCTTACCACGAGCTAAATAAACTCCATTTGCTTTCATTAAGGTTCAAGCTTACTGTAATTGTATGATTGACTAGCTAGGTGATTAGTTATTACATAAATTAGCTTCAGATATCACCAGTTTAACACGGCACGCTAATAGCGGCTGGAATGGATATAGGGCGATATTCTGTCAAGAATGGCTATGGATATATGAATGAGGAAATGGATGAAGTGAAGGCTGGTATGAAGATACATTAAATGCGAGCCGATGAGGTCCAATGACTCAAGATTGGATGAATGAATAAATGGACTGATTTCTGGGTGGATTAATAAGGTAAATGAAGATGTAGTTGTCCGGAGTTCCATGGATGGATGGATGGATGGATGGATGGACCTTATAGTGGTGTATATCATGATGGCTGAATAGTGGATGGAAAGATTTCAGCAAGCCCATTTCTATCCGATCAATTCGTGTGGAAATATATATTTTAAAGGTAAAAGTCACGTTTATCATAATTTAGCCACATTTCACTATAATTGGTCAGCAATAGGATTTACAGTGAAACATTTCTCTGTGGCAGGTCATCAGTTTAATTCGCGATTCTGCCCTCTGTAATTGTCCGTTACTGGCCAGTGTCCATTAATCATGCTACTGACCACATGGGGTAAAGCATCATTGCCTGATTCAGAGATAGTGTAGTCATTCATCTTCTGTCACAACATCTCATTAGGCAGAGAGACGGTGACCGTTATTTATTCATGATCAGTATTCTATATCATCTTATTTACTACAATTTATTTTATTTTTATTTTTTTTTGCATTTAGATATGCGTTTTTATGTATTTTATTTATTTTATTTTACATTTTTTAATTTTTAATTTAATTTAATTTACGTTATTAGCGTTTGCATATGTATATTTTTTTTCCTGTTCCACCTCCCCTACACCGGATCCATTATCATCTCTTCTTCCTCCCCTACACCGGATCCATTATCATCTCTTCTTCCTCCCCTACACCGGATCCATTATCAGCTCCTCCTCCTCCCCTACATCGGATCCATTATCAGCTCCTCCTCCTCCTCATTCTCCTCCTCCCCTACACCGGATCCATTATCAGCTCCTCCTCCTCCCCTACACCGGATCCATTATCAGCTCCTCTTCGTCCCCTACACCGGATCCATTATCAGCTCCTCCTCCTCCTCCTCCTCCTCCTCCTCCACCTCCTCCCCTACACCGGATCCATTACCAGCTCCTCATCCTCCTCCTCCTCCTCCTCCCCTACACCGGATCCATTATCAGCTCCTCCTCCTCTTCATCCCTTACACCGGATCCATTATTAGCTCCTCTTCCTCCCCTACACTGGATCCATTATCAGCTCCTCCTCCTCCTCTTCATCTCCTACACCGGATCCATTATCAGCTCCTCCTCCTCCTCCTCCTCCCCTACAACGGATCCATTATCAGCTCCTCCTCCTCCTCCCCTACACCAGATCCATTATCAGCTCCTCCTCCTCCCCTACACCGGATCCATTATCAGCTCCTCCTCCTCCTCCTCCTCCTCCTCCTCGTCCTCCTCCTCCTCCTCCCCTACACCGGATCCATTATCATCTCCTCTTCATCCCCTACACCGGATCCATTATCAACTCCTCCTCTTCCCCTACACCGGATCCATTATCAGCTCCTCCTCCTCATCCCCTACACCGGATCCATTATTAGCTCCTCCTCCTCCCGTACACCGGATCATTATCAGCTCCTCCTCCTCCCCATCACCGGATCCATTATCAGCTCCTCCTCCTCCCGTACACTGGATCCATTATCAGCTCTTCCTCCTCCTCCTCCTCCTCCTCCTCCTCCTCCTCCCCTACACCGGATCCAGTATCAGCTTCTCCTCCTCCTCCTCCTCCCCTACACCGGATCCATTATCAGCTCCTCCTCCTCCCTTACACTGGATCCATTATCAGCTCTTCCTCCTCCTCCTCCTCCTCCTCCTCCTCCTCCTCCCCTACACCGGATCCAGTATCAGCTTCTCCTCCTCCTCCTCCTCCCCTACACCGGATCCATTATCAGCTCCTCCTCCTCCTCCTCCTCCCCCTCCTCCTCCCCTACACCGGATCCATTATCAGCTCCTCCTCCTCCTCCTCCTCCTCCTCCTCCCCCATACACCGGATCCATTATCAGCTCCTCCTCCTCCTCCTCCTCCTCCTCCTCATCCTCCTCCCCCATACACCGGTTCCATTATTAGCTCCTCTTCCCCTACACCGGATCCATTATCAGCTCCTCTTCCTCCCCTACACCGGCTCCATTATCAGCTCCTCCTCCTCCTCTTCATCCCCTACACCGGATCCATTATCACCTCCTCCTCCTCCTCCTCCTCCTCCCCCTCCTCCTCCACTACACCGGATCCATTATCAGCTCCTCCTCCTCCTCCTCCTCCTCCTCCCCCATACACCGGATCCATTATCAGCTCCTCCTCCTCCTCCTCCTCCTCCTCCTCCTCCTCCTCCTCCTCCCCCTCCTCCTCCTCATCCTCCTCCTCCCCCATACACCGGATCCATTATCAGCTGCTCCTTCTCCTCCTCCTCCTCCTCCTCCTCCTCCTCCCCTACACCGGATCCATTATCAGCTCCTCTTCCCCTAGACCGGGTCCATGATCAGCTCCTCCTCCCCATACACCGGATCCATTATCAGTTCCTCCTCCCATACACCGGATCCATTATCAAAAACATTTCAGTAAGATGCAGGCCTCTCCATTTCCTTATTTTATATTAATTTTTTTATTTTTTTTTTATTTTATTTTTTCCCCCTCATTTTAGTACCTCGCTCAATTACCAAAAAAATATTTTATACATGAAGATAAATATGTACAAATATACAAAGGTAAGTACATTGAATGTTATTAACATTAAATATGTACGGATAATTTAATATCTTGTACGTGCCAAAGGGCTTCACACACATTCTGCCTATATTCAAACCTATCTGTTTTATCAGCAATCAGAGACCACTTCCAGTCTTGCCTTAATCTGCTTCTGATTCTGCTTTCATATGATAATAAAAGATTATCCGCCTTCATTTGAACTCTCATCTTGATTAGTATGAACTCTTGGATAATGATATCAAATATGTATTTAATTTATTCCTGTAACTCATAGTGGTATGATTTGTCTCCAAAATTATTAATCTTATTAATTAATTTTTTTTACTCAGGATCTTTATTATAATTTTTTTTTTTTTGGTAACGACTTGTCAGACGCATCTCCTCCTACAGTTTTCAATTTAGCATCTTCAAACTTGGCAATCTTCTAGGGGTCATAGGGGGTGTGTGTTGCTTTTACTTTTATTTTGGATCCACTCAATAGTTTTCGAGCTACCCACCTTTGAGTGGGCAAAAAGTCCCATAGCAAATGTATAGGGAATTTCAAAATTGATACTACAGTAATACTACAGCTAGAGTTTTCAACGGATCACTACCATACTTGCTGAGGATGTTACCACTGGCCATTTGTTTTTGAAAGAAATGTTTCTTTTAAAATGGCCGACAGACATTTGACCCCACAATGCATGGAAAAAACTCCCATAGGAAATGTATGGGGATTTCAAATGAATGTTTGAAGTGCTACTAGAGCTAGAGTTTTGATCGGATCACTCCCATACTTGGGTAGGATGTTGCCACTGATGATTTTTCAAAATGGCCGCCATGAAAGAATTTTGGGCAAAATATCAGTTTTCGTTTTTTGCAGAAATGAACTCGGGATGAAAATTTAAAAAAAGGGTTTAATTCGAAAATTTTTTTTTTTAATGACTTCCAGGTGAACCTTTTGGGGTCAAAATTACCAAAGTTTTTATTCGCAGAAATGAACTCGCAGTGAAGAAAAAAATTAGTTTCAAAATTTCTTTTTCAAAATGCCCGCCAAAATGAGTTTTGCTCCGATCGACATGAAATTTGGTGAACTTCTAGCTCTCATACTGACTTGATTTGGTATCAAATTTAAAGTTGATCCGAGCAACAGTTTTCGAGAAAATCAGCTTTTGGGTGCCACATATCCCATAGTAAACCTATGGGAGCAATATTGGAACAGTGTTATCGCCTATAGTTTTCTTCCGATTCTCTTCAAAACTGTAAAATTGTAATATCTCCCTTGGGGTCAAGGTCATTCACGGGTAAAGTTTTCCAGTTTTCATGTGTGGCATAAGTTGCCTGCATTCATCATGCAACTTCAAAGATCATGGTCGCATACACTACTTATTTCATCTCTTTATTAGAAGAGTCCTTGCACTATTTCTTCATGGGCATACATCGCAGATTTACAGTTACTTCAGTAAATGTTCTCTAGTTTTATTTAATACTTGTCCATCCATCCATCCATCCATCCAACCATCCATCCTCCAACCCACCCACCCACCAACCAACCAAACAACCCACCCACCCACCCACCCACCCACCCACCCACCATCCATCCATCTATCCATCTATCCATCTACCCGCCCACCCATTTATTTATTTATTCATTTATTTACACACACACCCCTCCCTACACCAGATTCATACAATTAATGATGAACAAGGCAGTGCATCTCCTCCATTTTCAAATTTTTATTATTTTAATCTGCCCGGCTTTCCAAACCATATTGAGGTCGAATTGTGGCATATTATGCCTGCCTCTGCTAATGATTAGCACGTACAGAGCTGTTGCAATGAAGATCAGCTTAAAGATCCTAGATGTACGACACCAGGCAAGTTGCAATGAAGATGAGCTACGACTACTGAGCCTACTACTTGCAGACACTAAGCTGAGAGTACGAGTCAAGTCAGTGAAGTATGTAGACTTTGAGACACCAATCGGCTCCCCACAGGGAAATGGTCTATCTCCTATGCTTTTCATCTGCAATCTTGCTGCCGCATTGAAATCCGTGTGGGGAAATTCCACAAGACCCCCCCCCCGACCCCCCCCCCCATCCCCATCCCCAGTGCCCATACCATGGAGTAAAAATATAAAGTCCTGTGCTCAGTGCTTTGCAGTACATCTGACATTGCTGCACACTGCGTCATGAGGAACATAGCTTTCCAGTCCTTCTGGAAGCTATGGATTCGTAGATAAAAGATGCCCTTGACAAAAAGACTATGTTTATACAATGCAACCTGCGCATCCTTGATGCTGTATGACTGTAACAGCTGGGCAGCTCTAAAGACCGCTTTAGACACACTTGATGCTTACCACCGCAAACACCTACGCAACATTACTGGACACCAATGGCCAGACAGCAAAATTTCCAGTGATGCACTATATATATATATATAAGATGTGTAATATTCCGCCGCTGTCCTAATAAGTCGCCTAGCAAAGATGGTCCATGTTTGGCCATGTGCTAAGGAGTGCCAGGGGACGCACCAGCACAGAGAGCCTTGGAATTCGCCCTACTCGGAGCCAGCAAGTACAAAGCCAGGAGAGGACGTCATTGCATAAATCTGTTAAGCGTGCTACGAGGTGACTTAAGGATTTAAGTTTCAATGACTAATTTGTGACTCAGGGTTCGAAAATGACAAAGGGTGATAGTATCTCGGTACGGCGAAATTGTAAAATACTTTTCGAATTGGAAATCAGTCTTTATCCCCCTATAAAATGGCAGTCGGCTTTTTGTTTTTGACTCGCTGATCGCTTCTATATATTTTTGTTTGAATTGGTTTTTTGAAAGAGCAGTTTTTATCTGCTGAGTTAAACGTATTTCGTTTATGTTTTCAGTGACAAATATATTAATGCACCCTATAGAGATAAGCATTGCTTTTATTTGTTCTAAACTTTATATTCTTCTCTTTTTTAATATAAACGCGTATGATAAAGAATAGAGAATAACCTTCAATATCCTGCAGTTACAATGTCCGCCCAGAAACGAATCAGATTTACAATGTCCGTCCAGAAACGAATCACATTTACAATGTCCGCCCAGAAACGAATCACATTTACAATGTCCGCCCAGAAACGAATCACATTTACAATGTCCGCCCAGAAACGAATCACATTTACAATGTCCGCCCAGCAACGAATCACATTTACAATGTCCGCCCAGAAACGAATCACATTTACAATGTCCGCCCAGAAACGAATCACATTTACAATGTCCGCCCAGAAACGAATCACATTTACAATGTCCGCCCAGCAACGAATCACATTTACAATGTCCGCCCAGAAACGAATCACATTTACAATGTCCGCCCAGAAACGAATCACATTTACAATGTCCGCCCAGAAACGAATCACATTTACAATGTCCGCCCAGAAACGAATCACATTTACAATGTCCGCCCAGAAACGAATCACATTTACAATGTCCGCCCAGAAACGAATCACATTTACAATGTCCGCCCAGAAATGAATCACATTTACAATGTCCGCCCAATGGTATTTTCTAAACGTGTACTTCTCTTCATTTGTAAAATAATTTTAAAAGATTTTATCTGACAACTTTCTAATAAATCTGTGTTCTCAAACACCACACACATCCACACACACCCCGCTCCACCCCACTCACCCGATTTCAGAGGCATATATCATGACTGGTGAAAGCAGAGAATCAAAAAGTGTGCATTTTAAATCTATTTGTATATCGTTTTCTTTGATGTTTTGTATTAGTCCATTTATTGGCTTCCTCTGTTTAAGGTTGCGTCGTCTGCATGGGATGAATCTGCAGGTGTATTTAAAAAGGACTCTTAGAAATAAATATTCATCAACTATTTCTATAATATGCCCTCCTCTCCGGAATGCGGCTTATTAGTTTTCTTACTTTTTTATAAGATTGATTCACAAATACATTTGAAGCGCGTCTAGTGAATGGTGGAGGGCGTGAGGGGATTCTGCCATTATTATAGTACCATCAGCATACAGGAGGGATATAGGTACAAATGTCATCAGCATACAGGAGGGATATAGGTACAAATGTCATCAGCATACAGGAGGGATATAGGTACAAATGTCATCAGCATACAGGAGGGATATAGGTACAAATGTCATCAGCATACAGGAGGGATATAGGTACAAATGTCATCAGCATACAGGAGGGATATAGGTACAAATGTCATCAGCATACAGGAGGGATATAGGTACAAATGTCATCAGCATACAGGAGGGATATAGGTACAAATGTCATCAGCATACAGGAGGGATATAGGTACAAATGTCATCAGCATACAGGAGGGATATAGGTACACATGTCATCAGCATACAGGAGGGATATAGGTACACATGTCATCAGCATACAGGAGGGATATAGGTACACATGTCATCAGCATACAGGAGGGATATAGGTACACATGTCATCAGCATACAGGAGGGATATAGGTACAAATGTCATCAGCATACAGGAGGGATATAGGTACACATGTCATGAGCATACAGGAGGGATATAGGTACAAATGTCATCAGCATACAGGAGGGATATAGGTACAAACGTCATCAGCATACAGGAGGGATATAGGTACACATGTCATCAGCATACAGGAGGGATATAGGTACACATGTCATGAGCATACAGGAGGGATATAGGTACACATGTCATGAGCATACAGGAGGGATATAGGTACAAATGTCATCAGCATACAGGAGGGATATAGGTACACATGTCATCAGCATACAGGAGGGATATAGGTACACATGTCATCAGCATACAGGAGGGATATAGGTACACATGTCATCAGCATACAGGAGGGATATAGGTACACATGTCATCAGCATACAGGAGGGATATAGGTACAAATGTCATCAGCATACAGGAGGGATATAGGTACAAATGTCATCAGCATACAGGAGGGATATAGGTACAAATGTCATCAGCATACAGGAGGGATATAGGTACAAACGTCATCAGCATACAGGAGGGATATAGGTACAAATGTCATCAGCATACAGGAGGGATATAGGTACAAACGTCATCAGCATACAGGAGGGATATAGGTACAAACGTCATCAGCATACAGGAGGGATATAGGTACAAATGTCATCAGCATACAGGAGGGATATAGGTACAAATGTCATCAGCATACAGGAGGGATATAGGTACAAATGTCATCAGCATACAGGAGGGATATAGGTACAAATGTCATCAGCATACAGGAGGGATATAGGTACAAATGTCATCAGCATACAGGAGGGATATAGGTACACATGTCATCAGCATACAGGAGGGATATAGGTACAAACGTAACTTATCGGCTATTTCAGTAACTGGAAATAGTCCTAAAATATGGCATTCTCATAAATAACTTCCGTCTAAGAAGATTGAAAAGTGAAACGTAGATAAATTTTCGCCTTGCCTTACGCTAATTTTACAGGGAAATGTTTCTGATTCGGTAGATTTAAAGAAAACCAAAGACAGTATTGACTGGTAGATGTCGTATAGAATTTTAAAACATTTTCTTGATGAGTTATTTTTTATTAGTTTTCGCCAAAGGCGAAAATGTGCTTTTTAGTGCAAAAACCCACGATTTTTGTCAATTCTCTAGTAGACATCATATCATACAGAATCGCTTAAAACAATTTAATGAAACTCGGTTGGTGGCTTCATTATGATGGCTAGATGTGCATTTTAAGGATTCGTTGTTATAGGTTCAATATTTTTGGTGAAAATTGGCTTTTTAATGCAAAAACTCACGATTTTTGTCAATTTCCTCGTAAACAGCATACTGCAGAACCGCTTCAGATTGTTTAATGAAACTTGGTGTATGCCTCAGTTATGATACGCAAATGAGTCTTTTGAAGAATTAGCCTTTATCTGTCCCAAATTTTGGGTGAAATGTGCGTTTTAATGCAAAAACTCAAAATTTGTGTCAATTCCTCATAAACGCCAGATCATACAGAATCGCTTAAAATAATTTAATGAAACTTGGTAGGTAGCTTTTTTATGATGGCTAGATGTTTCTTTTGAAGGATTCGCCTTTATAGGGTCAATATTTCGGGTGAAAATTGGCTTTTTAATTCGAAGACTCGTGATTTTGTCAATATTATCGTAAAAGGCATATTATGCAGAATCGCTTAAAATAATTTAATGAAACTTAACGGGTAGATTCTTTATGATGGGTAGATGTGTCTTTTTGAGGTTTCGCCTTTATAGGTCCAAGATTTTGTGTGATAATTTGATTTTTAATGCAAAAACTTACAATTTTGATCAATTTCCTTGTTTTTTTAAATAGTTTTTAGTTTTTTATTTATTTTTTAATAACATGAAGACTTTGAATAAAATTACTACCTATTACATATTGAAAGGTATTTCTAGTGATTGCGGGGGGCCTCTCTCTCTGTCAAACAACATGTTCTAGTTCCTCCACAGATTACTACAGGGCCACGTGTATCACATACGTCTGGCTGCATGTGCAATAACTGTCATTATCTTTCTGTGCTGATAATTGAAATAAAACAAATAAGTAGCTAAAGCCGTGTGTATTCTGAGTTGTATGGCTATGTATGGCTGAGTTGTATGGCTATGTATGGCTGAGTTGTATGGCTATGTATGGCTGAGTTGTATGGCTATGTATAGCTGAGTTGTATGGCTATGTATGGCTGAGTTGTATGGCTATGTATGGCTGAGTTGTATGGCTATGTATGGCTGAGTTGTATGGCTAAGTATGGCTGAGTTGTATGGCTATGTATGGCTGAGTTGTATGGCTATGTATGGCTGAGTTGTATGGCTATGTATGGCTGAGTTGTATGGCTAAGTATGGCTGAGTTGTATGGCTATGTATGGCTGAGTTGTATGGCTATGTATGGCTGAGTTGTATGGCTAAGTAGGGCTGAGTTGTATGGATATGTATGGCTGAGTTGTATGGATATGTATGGCTGAGTTGTATGGCTAAGTATGGCTGAGTTGTATGGCTATGTTCAATATTTTCTGTTATTCGACGTTATCCTTAGCAGTTATTCGGTTTTAGTTATTGATCTTCGCATTGTGTTACCTGTAACTCTCTGATTGTCCGTATAATGGATGAGTCCAATTTTAGCTCGCCCATTCCTAGCTATGCCGCGCCCATTCCTAGCTATGCCTCGCCCATTCCTAGCTATGCCTCGTCCATTCCTAGCTATGCTCCTCTCACGCTTTGTCCATATTGGGATCAATCGAACCCAGAACTCCCTGAATCTCAATTTCCCGAAAACTATACAGGTAAGCTGTTGCATATTTTGAAACTATGGCAGCAACAGCGCCAAGTAAAATTAGTAAGTAATAAAGACATGCAATTCGTACAACTTGACGGACTATTAAACGTTTATGACGAACTTAGATATGCCATTCATGATGTATTTGATTGTGATGCCAGCCCGTCTCTGAGTATTTGATTATGACGTCATATACTTGACTGATAGACTGGATTCGTCAATTCCTTTTCAGTATGAGCAGTTTGGGTTTTCGAGTACCTTAAAGTGAAGTAAAACAGCATGTAGTATGCTCCATGCTTTAGACCTCGTTCTCTATAGATATATGTAGGGGCTCGTTCCCTATAGATATATGTAGGGGCTCGTTCTCTATAGATATATGTAGGGCTCGTTCTCTATAGATAACAGTTTGGTACATTTATAAACATTTGGTCTTTTCCAATAATATGGTTTCATATATTTCTTTCGCAATTCATTGTACATTGGGTATAGAATTAAGAAGTGATATTCGTCCTCTATATCATCACATGTCTGACATTTTCGTTCTTCTAGTGGTATTACAATAGGTCTGTGCCATCTTCCTGTTTCAATGAATAGTCTATGCGACCCGCTACGTAATTTGCTAAGAGCATATCGATGTTTTGCAATCCTTACTTTATCTAAATATGTTTTATAACCTAAATCGTCTGAAAGATATCTGTAAAATCTTGTTTTGTTGCCCTGCTCCAAATGTCCCCTCCATTCCTGAGTATACATATCGCAAGCTCTCTGCTTATATTCTAAAACAAATTGATCTTTATTGACGTTTAATCCCTGCCCTTCCCATATATTACTAAAACCATTCGAGCATAACATATATGTAAAAGACATCACCGAGTTTTTATAACCATTATTATTATACCAATCGTTGCACAGCACAGTGTATATGTGTTTTGTTATTCTATTTGGAGGCATATCTCCAATTTAAACCAGTATTTTAAAATTATAATTTCCTTCGCTATTCTTAATGGCATCCTTCCCAGTTCCCCATAAACCATACAATTAGGTGTTGTCTGTTTAATGTGAGGTAATTGCTTGCAAAAGCGGAGGTGGCATTTTTTCAACATCATACGTCGAATGAAACCCCCAGATTTCACTACCATAACGTAGTGTAGGAAAAATAAGTTTATCAAATAGTTGGCACAAATGGACTGGTGTTAAACCTATGAATTTACTGCAGTATTTATGTAATGCAAACACCACTTTTTAGCCTGTTCTGCTAAACATCGCTGAGCCTCGAAAAATGAACCAGTAGTTGTAAATGTGATACCTAAATATTTAAACTTATTAACTATGTCAACTTCCCTATTGCCATACCACAACTTGTCTCCTTGACTAAGACATCTTCCCTATTGCCATACCATTACTTGTCTCCTTGACTACGACATCTTCCCTATTGCCATACCATTACTTGTCTCCTTGACTAAGACATCTTCCCTATTGCAATACCACCACTTGTCTCCTTGACTAACACATCTTCCCTATTGCCATACCATTACTTGTCTCCTTGACTAAGACATCTTCCCTATTGCCATACCATTACTTGTCTCCTTGACTAAGACATCTTCACCTCCTAAACACCATAATTTTAGTTTTCTCCACATTAAACGTTAATCGCCACCTATTGCAGTAATCGAATAAAATATCCAGACCCCTCTGCAATCTTTTCTACTTTCTGACAGAATGATTTTGTCATCAGCATATATAATTTAAAATAATTTAATAAATATCAGATCAATACCCTACCAACCTTTATCATTAAATTCTTTTTTCTAAATCATTCAAATACCTTGCGAATAAAAACAGCGACAGACTTCCCCTTGACGAACATTCAAAACTGTCTGAGACCGTAAAATTTACCCGGACACGTATTTTATATGTCTTGATACATTGACATTATAATATTAATTATATTTCCTTTTATATTTACCTTTATTAATTTGTACCACTAACAGTCTCGAACTACATAATCAAAAGCTTTTGTAAAATCCACAAAATTGTACTATAATTTCTTTCCCTTATTCAAAATGTGTGATATCAAGCCATGCGTAATGAATATATTGTCGATTGTACTGAGACCGGCCCTACAACCAGCCTGTGATTCTGTATTCATCACCACCACAACCACCACCACCACAACCACAACAACAGCAAACAACAACAACAACAACAACAACAACAACAACAACAACAACAACAACAACAACAACGACGACAATGCAATAGACACGCACAAAGATGTTGACAACGACAAAGAAAAAGATGTCAAAACAAAATATTTCAAATACGCGACGGCAGCAGCTAATCATAAAATAATAATAATAATAATAATAATAATAATAATAATAATAATAATAATAATAATAACTACCGCCATAGTATAAATATCTTTTATAATAATAATAATAATAATAATAATAATAATAATAATAATAATAATAATAATAATAACGCGTACCCCATATGCTGTGTAAATGGCCTGGGTGAATAAAGAAAACTGAAAAACCGAAACATACACAGTGTTTTTATCTGCCCAGTGATTGGAACGAGTATTGAGAACCTTCGTGAATAATGTATCAAGACAGCTTAATAACGTCATACCACGATAATTGTGTACATCGTTTAGATTGCCTTTTTGTGAAGCGGTATTGAAATTCCCTCTTACCAAATTCTGGGAAATATGTCGCTTTTAAAAATGCCATTAAAAAGTATTGCGATATATGGTAAAAGTATTTCAATTCCA
Organism: Chaetoderma sp. LZ-2023a; assembly: GCA_034401795.1. Lineage (NCBI taxonomy): Eukaryota > Metazoa > Mollusca > Caudofoveata > Chaetodermatida > Chaetodermatidae > Chaetoderma > Chaetoderma sp. LZ-2023a. The sequence continues at coordinate 3,078,440 of CM067362.1, forward strand.
TTTTTATAAAATTCATTTACCATCAAATCTGGCCCAGGGCTTTTACCATTATTGAGCTGCTGTATGGGGTTTTGTATCTCTATTTCTGAAATGTATTCATTTAACTCATCGAATACTGCTTGTACTTCACTTGTTTGGTACTCACGCACAAGATCCACATTGTCTGTGGCATTAAATACCAAAGCATGAGTAATATGCATTGGATTAAATAGATTATATAATTTTTTGAAGTAGATATTGAAACTAGGCGAATTAAGGGACTAGACAAAGCCTGATAAAATTTGAACATATTATTTAGCCAGGAAGACGAACATGTCCCGTCGACTGAAGCATTGCCTGAAGGCACCAAATCCGTGTTGCATAACATGATCTTGAGTACATGGGTCTATCCGGGAATGACAAAGGATGGCCGGTGACATAGTGGTACCACTCTCTCATTCAGCATGTGATATTATGACATCATCGTCCACTGACACTATGCGATTATATGACATTCTAGTTCACTGTTACCATTCAGCATGCCATGCGTTTCTGCTGATGGTGCTGATAATTCCCGTCATCGTATCTCCCTCACAGACTTATCTTCTCCAGTCTTCCTCTCAGTGGCTCCCTTCTGACCATTCACTCGTCTGATACTCAGTGCCCCCTGCTGTTCATATCCGCCACTTATCGTAATGAACCACTAGCTTAACACCAGGGGTTAATTTGATTGAGAATTTGACCCCAAAACTGGCAGTTAAACTATACCGTCGACATTCACCATAAACTCCGTGACATTTAGGCGACACAGCATGGTGGCACTTTGAAACCACATGCCTTATAATCGGACATCATCATGTACACCATAGATCTTGCATTAGTAGATCACATTTCTGACCACCTCGTGCCGCACCTGAAGGTGGTTGCCTAAGAAAAATGTAACCGGATCTAACTTCGTTACGGGGAATATTTCTTCAAATATACGTTTCATTTGTTTATGGCAACGTGAGATATGATCTAAAATTTGCAATCCAACAAAACAATAATTTCAATGGGCAGTAAATCTGGACCTGTTGAATATTTTGAAAACAATTTCACTTAAGGTTGTTGGTGGCTTAGCCACCAACAACCTTTAGTCAAATTGTTTTCAAAATATTCACCATATCCAGAGTTAAACCGCATAGAAAATCCAAAAGCTGGTATCATATTTGGCAGCTTATTACAGGGAATGTTTGAGCTACAATAATACCACATCATCAATAATCAATGGACCTTTCCAGTTTTAGCTATGCCCCGCCCATCACTATCTAAGCTCCACCCACACTTCGCTCGTGTTGGGATCGATCAATAACTGAACTCCCTGACTATCAAATTCCAGAAAACTATACAGGTAAGCTGAAACTAATTTGACTAGGTGCTATTGCTGCCTACGGCAGCAACAGCGCCCGGTCAAATTAGTTTCAAAATATTCAACAGCATGTTTCTTAAATAGCAAAACATACAATTCATACAACTTGTCGGACTATTAAGCGCTGAAGACGGGCTTCATCGAATCATTCATGACGTCATGATTATGACGTCAGCATACACGTGGCGTCGTTGATTATGACGTCATATGATTGAGCGAGGAATTTGATTCATAAATTGTTACAGCATGTCAATGACTGTTTCTATCTTTATTCTCCTCTTTGGCACTCGATATTCATATAAAGATAAAACGTTTCCATATTTAAGTTTATCCTCGATTATTTGCCGAAATTATTATCAAATTCGACTGATTCGTGGACTGGATACATAATTTCATTTCTGGCATTCCTCGATCCTACATAAATGTCTCAATGGGGAGGGTGGGGGGGTCAGTCCACTTACACGACAAGTGCTGGCATCTGGGAATAAATACTGGCGATCAAGGTGATGATAGAGATGGATGGGGTGGGGTGTGGGGTGTGGTTATTTAGTACATTCTCTCTGGCCCGGGCGTATGTCATATGATGGATGACCGACCGGACCTGCACTGGTCCACATCTAGTCGCCAGATCGGCCAGGGTTGTGCGGTATGTATTGTTTTATGTGGACTGCATTCCAGAAACTGAGGTTGCTGAACGCCGTTGCTATCAAAGACAGTACCTCCGTATTACGCATGAACAACAGGGGATTTAAAAAAAACTCGTGTATATTTGACTGCAGACTGGTTCCCCCGTTGGCAGACAAATTGTTTTTAAAATCTTCAATCTTATCTGTATGACTGGATTGGAAACTGACATTCTGTAGTTTCTGAGACAAAAAGATAACGCAACACTGTCGTTTATAGTCACAAACCGCATCTTAATGATGATAAAATAAAATTAACAAACCCAGTGTAACTCTTCCTTTCATAACGCCTTCTCACGCGCGCGGTTACTCTCTATCTATCGGTTCTTTCCATCTATGACATCGCGTATTGTTCAGCAGCTGTACAATTACTGAACGAGAACTCCACATCTCTATCCGCATCAGTCAGCATCATCGTCTGTCTATCGAGTAGTTTGCACTTGTCGACTCTCATTTATCGAGCACTTTGTCAAACGCATGGTGTGAATATTTGCACGTTACTGGCTTTGTTGGCAATAGAAGAGTGCTGCATATCTGCGTGACACCCTAACATGCTCACCCTCTGCCAAATATACAGAAGTAATCTGATCAGAGAAATATGCAAGTTGGCATAGCAGCTAATTTTCAAGAAGCACATCTTAAAGATGTTCTGTAGCGACTTTAAGCGTCTTGAGATTCTAGATCCGCCCAATATATCTTCGTCACACGTGCTGTCATATGTAATTTGTAAAGAAGCATCTTCAGGAGCTGTCTTCCTGTGATGTTCCGCGATCTTGCATGGCTCGTACAAGAATATTGTCCATTGTAGTTAATCAGACGAGCTCGCTTTTTGTTCTCCATATAATAGATTGCCCTCATTCAAACACGTATAATATGCAGTCGAAAGGTTAATTATGTGAGGAATTATTTCTATAAAGAATTCTCTACACTGAGTTTGAAGTTAATATACATCCATTTGTGAGAGGAAAATTACATTATCCGTGTGCTTTCGTGTGTGGGAGAGAGAAAAAGAAAGAGAAAGCGAGAGAGAGAGAGAGAGAGAGAGAGAGAGAGAGAGAGAGAGAGAGAGAG
>CM067362.1:3086580-3116580 GCA_034401795.1 Chaetoderma sp. LZ-2023a
CGTGGCGAGTCATTCCGTGCTGTTCATCTTCAGAACAAGCATAGCGAGTCATTGCGTGCTGTTCATCTTCAGAACAAGCGTGGCGAATCATTGCGTGCTGTTCATCCGCAGAATAAGCATTGCGAGTCATTGCGTGCTGTTCATCTTCAGAACAAGCATGACGAGTCATTGCGTGCTGTTCATCTTCAGAACAAGCATTGCGAGTCATTGCGTGCTGTTCATCTTCAGAACAAGCATTGCGAGTCATTGCGTGCTGTTCATCTTCAGAACAAGCGTGGCGAGTCATTGTGTGCTGTTCATCTTCAGAACAAGCATTGCGAGTCATTGCGTGCTGTTCATCTTCAGAACAAGCATGGCGAGTCATTGCGTGCTGTTCATCTTCAGAACAAGCGTGGCGAGTCATTGCGTGCTGGTCATCTTCAGAACAAGCATGGCGAATCAATGCGTGCTGTTCATCTTCAGAACAAGCATGGCGAGTCATTGCGTGCTGTTCATCTTCAGAACAAGCATGGCGAGTTATTGCGTGCTGTTCATCTTCAGAACAAGCATGGCGAGTTATTGTGTGCTGTTCATCTTCAGAACAAGCATGACGAGTCATTGCGTGCTTTTCATCTTCAGAACAAGCATGGCGAACCATTGCGTGCTGTTCATCTTCAGAACAAACATGGCGAGTTATTGTGTGCTGTTCATCTTCAGAACAAGCATGGCAAGACATTGTGTGCTGTTCATCTTCAGAACAAGCATGGCGAGTCATTGTGTGCTGTTCATCTTCAGAACAAGCATGGCGAGTTATTGTGTGCTGTTCATCTTCAGAACAAGCATGGCGAGTCATTGTGTGCTGTTCACCTTCAGAACAAGCATGGCGAGTCATTGCGTTCTGGGCACCTTCAGAACAAGCATGGCGAGTTATTGCGTTCTGGGCACCTTCAAAACAAGCATGGCGAGTCATTGTGTGCTGTTCATCTTCAGAACAAGCATGGCGAATCATTGCGTTCTGGGCACCTTCAGAACAAGCATGCGAGTCATTGCGTTCTGGGCACCTTCAGAACAAGCATGGCGAGTTATTGCGTTCTGGGCACCTTCAGAACAATCATGGCGAGTCATTGTGTGCTGTTCATCTTCAGAACAAGCATGGCGAGTCATTGTGTGCTGTTCATCTTCAGAACAAGCATGGCGAATAATTGCGTTCTGGGCACCTTCAGAACAAGCATGGCGAGTCATTGTGTGCTGTTCATCTTCAGAATAAGCATGGCGAGTCATTGCGTTCTGGTCATCTTCAGAACAAGCATGGCGAGTCATTGCGTTCTGGTCATCTTCAGAACAAGCATGGCGAATCATTGCGTTCTGGGCACCTTCAGAACAAGCATGGCGAGTCATTGCGTTCTGGTCATCTTCAGAACAAGCATGGCGAGTCATTGCGTTCTGGGCACCTTCAGAACCAGCATGGCGAATCATTGCGTTCTGGGCACCTTCAGAACAAGCATGGCGAGTCATTGAGTTATGGGCGCCTTCAGAACAAGCATGGCGAGTTATTGCGTTCTGGGCGCTATGCTACAATTAAAAATTGACTTTTGTATTTTGGAGACTTAATATTTTAACTCATGAATATTTGGAACACTTACAATATGGACTTTTTATAATTTAAAATTTCTGTTTTCGAATGGACAAACTTCCAAATAATTGATTAAAATGAGGTATTTGTTCTTCTTCTTCTTCTTCTTCTTCTTCTTCTTCTTCTTCTTCTTCTTCTTCCTTTTTCGTCTGACTATCAATTTACAGAAAACTATACAGGTAAGTTGTTAAATATTCTGAAACTAATTTGACCGGGCGCTGTTGTTCTATGGCAGAAACAGCGTCCAGTCAAATTGGTTTCAAAATATTCAACATATGTAATAAATGGTAAAGACATAAAATTCATACAACGTGCCAAACTATTAAGCGTTAAAGACGGGCTATGTCGAGTTATTCATGACGTCAGGTTTATGACGTCATAACACACGCCACTTCGTCGATTGTGATGTCATATGACGTCATATGATGGATGGATAAACTTGGAAAGGTCCAATCTTAGACAATCAACTTCAAAGTTGTTAAATTCTTTGTATCGATTGAAGATATTAGGCCCATCTTAGACAATCAACTTCAACGTTGTTAATTGTACCGATTGAAGATATTGGATACTTCTTAAGCTTATTTGAGACGTCGGTCGCAGTCTGATGTTGACTGGTCAAGTCTGGGCCTGATGACTCGAAGATCCAGATTTGGGAGAAAGGTTGCCTTTCTCTCGACACAGATTAATAATCTCCTATTCAGAGCCTACCGCGACTACTAGTAACAATTAACGAATATGAAAGATGGAACCAGCAAATACTCACACCGTGACCGCCACTCATTAGTTATGATAATAATGGTAATGGTAATAAGAATAATAATAATAATAATAATAATAATTAAATTGATTTTTACTGCTGTTTATTTGTACATAGGTTAATTAGCTGCTCATCCTGTTCCATATGTTAATTAACTGCTCATTCTGTACATAGGTTAATTAACTGCTCATTCTGTACATAGGTTAATTAACTGCTCGTTCTGTACATAGGTTAATTAACTGCTCATTCTGTACATAGGTTAATTAACTGCTCATTCTGTACATAGGTTAATTAACTGCTCATTCTTTACATAGGTTAATTAACTGCTCATTCTGTACATAGGTTAATTAACTGCTCATTCTTTACATAGGTTAATTAACTGCTCATTCTGTACACAGTGTAATTGTCAATCGTGATTGTACATAGTGTCATTTAGATAGCTGCTCTGTGAGCGCCTCGGGTAGACTAATACTGACAATTCAATAGCTATAACAATTTCGTACTGTGACGTGATATCTTTAACAATGAAAAACGTTAACTATATAGTCGAAAAAGGTTACATTTTAAATGAGTTGCTAAACTATATTTAGGGAAAAGAGATTTATAAGCTATGGTCAGGAAAATATTAGAAAGCCAAAACAATGTTGGTCACCAGTTCTTTTAGATTGAATCCAATTTGTCTTTTCAACACCCAGGAGTATTTGCACCTGGTTAGGATGAGTGACAGGGATGGAAGTAATAATATAATAATTAAATTAAGTTAGAGATTTTAAAGGAGGAATCTCTCACAATTTAGAAATACTGTTCACAATATACAGCTATACTGACTACCCACACTGAACTCTCTTAAACACACGACTGTGTCCAATCTCAATACTGTCATTAGTACGTACATTGTACAAGAACAAAATCATATTACTATTTCAGATGGTAACAAGTAGAATCAAAATCAGGATTTCGTAACATTCTCGTTGAAAACATAATATGAGTGGTCACAGCATCACAACAATATTTCTAACCTTTACCTAAATCAGAGGGATGTAGCCCAAAACATCGCAACATTGATCGATAGGAAAATATTGACAAATAAATACATATGATTTAACCCTTTCATGACGAAGCCGGCCAGAACCGGCCTCTGTAGGGGAATGTCCATTTGCAAGCCAAGAGAAGAATATTTTTGAAAATTTACCACACGATAAACGAGCAAGTCATTCCAGTAGTAAAATTTCAAAAATAGTCTTCTCTTAGCCTGCAACTGGACATTCAATAAGTAAATATTAAATTGTTGTGAACAAATTTAGTCATTAAAGGGTTAAGGATTGTCACGTCTCAATCCAAATAATTAAATTTGATTTCCATTACAAGGTTTGGTTTAAAGTCCTGAAATTAAATATCACAGAAATACGTCCAACCGTCATAATTTCCAAATACAGTTTGAATCAAATAAAGGATCATCACCGCACTAAATTAATCCTAAGATTACATCCCAGTTTCCACAATGTGCACAGTTCTTACACATACTTCATGATAATTCTTCCATGCCTTCACACTAGGAGAATTCTGATTCGCATCAAGTATTACACACACAGATAGTCTCGTAAAATATCCAGAAAATCAGCCAAAACATCATCTCGAAGGACGCCTTATAAATCACGCTGAGAAAGCACCCGAGAAAACACACTAGAAAAATATGATGGAGAAACACCCTGAAGAAACACCCTGGAAAAACATCTCTGATCAGTAAGAAAATGATATAAAAAAAAACCCCACAACATTTCCATTCTAAATAAAAGAGTGACATAAATCTGATATTTTAAATAAAATAATAGCATAAATCCAATATATGTTTACATACTTTTATCTATTGTAAGCCCTATATCTTTGGGACAAAACCAATGGAAGATGGACATGTATTTATTATGGGGACAGCCAACCCAATGGTGTAAAACAATTGTCAACACACATAGTGCAACACATTCTCTTGGATCTTTCTGAATGGCATTGGCTTAGTAAAACAATGACGTCATTTTACGCCAGAAACAGACTGTCTTAAGAAATCACTTATCAATCTGACCTATCAGAACCGTTTAAGGTATATATATATTTTTATATTGTCAATCTGTGTCGCTCTTTTGGAATAGGCTCATAGGCTCCTAACAACACCAAAGACCTTGAAATGACCCATCACATTTCCACCTATGACATCGCACATTGAGAAAATGACCATTAATTTGACCAATCAAATTTCATTTTAAACTAATTACATTGATCCAGTTAATACTAGTGACTCAGGGTTGTTAAATATATTAAAACCTACATTCCAGAAATCCAGATTTTAAAACGGCCAATCAACTTCAACACATGCCAAATACATATATAAAGAGATGGACGGTCAGACAGAACAGTTCACCATGAACACGTGCTCTAATACTTCAATTGATGATTCTGGGTGAATGCCTAACCTAATTCCGACCATACATAACCTGAATCTATCCTCTTTTCGCAAAACACCTGTCTTGTCAGCCACCAACTCTGACCAAGAGAACATCCAACCTGATGACCGAGGACAGTTTCACTCCAAAAACAGAAAGTGAATACCGGAAGAATCAGCCGATCCAATTAAATACAATCTCACCGGAACTGTTCCTGCCGAACCTTGCAGTGTTATACTGCACCATCTTCTGCCATCAAGTCACCTTGCAGGGTTATACTGCACCATCCTCTGCCATCAAGTCACCTTGCAGTGTTATACTGCACCATCTTCTGCCATCAAGTCACCTTGCAGTGTTATACTGCACCATCTTTTGCCATCAAATCACCTTACAGTGTTATACTGAACCATCTTCTGCCATCAAGTCACCTTGCAAAGTAACATAATCCATGCTTGATAATAGGCTGAAAATGATAAAATTCCCCCACCAATTTCTAATTTTTTCACAATAAAGAAAAATATCAAATATATACAATAACATGTATGCTTCCTGGATTAATAGATACCACCGCCTCACTCCACAACCAGGAATCATGTCAGCGCAACTACGCTAACTATTTGGTATGAGTTATCCCAACTGCAATATGGATTGATTGGAAATGGATTGGAAAAATAAAATCAAGTGTATGAGTTATATGACAGCACAATCCGAACTTACTCTTTTCATTGTGTTACCAATTTTCGAACTGACAAACTTCCAAATAATTGATGGAAATGTTATTTTAAATATAATAAAATGTCTCACCTTAAGTAAATGCTAGACAGTGTACATACGAGAAAAACGGACTGGGGCATTTGAAACATGGCCAGTTTTCGAATTGTTAAATATTTCCACACACACGATGAACGATGACCATCATAGACTCTAGTACTGAACATCTAAAGAAACTATGGAATCAGGGTCAATTGATCACAATAAAATGAAATAAAATCACTATTTCAATTGAAATTCAAAAACACTCCCGTCAGATTCCATCTTTCCGACGATGCCAAACCCCAAATATTCTCATATCATCGATGAAGCGAACCCAGCTGGTGACATTCAGCATATTTATTCTAAATATTTACTGAATGGCTTACCACTATATTATACGGTCAAATTTACAAACAGATTTTGTTCATCATCGCTGTCTTGTCAGTTTGTATTGAACGAATGGCTACCGTCAGTCAACATTCAGTCAACAACAAAAACTCCTGAGCTGAGCAACCAATCACTGACGAAGACGCCCCGAGCTGAGCAACCAATCACTGACGAAGACGCCCTTTTGCGCAGCCAACCACCCATGGCAACACAAACGACATTTCGTCCAAAAGAATCTGCTAGAAAAATCATGGACCAAACCAAAACTGCGCGAAATGCATTTCATCTTACCGAGTAGACAGCCTAAAGTTATCCTGACCTAAGAACTATTAGTAATTATATTTTTATTTTGCAAACAACAACATATACAACTCCCGTCAACAACACAACTGAGACAAATGATTTTGACACGTCTAATCACCCGGTAACAGTACTAAGACAGCTCTTGTTACAATAGCGACTGATCTTAGCTACATCAGTTGGGCGAGTGTTGATCTAATTCACCTTTCCAGAGTACCCACCCATCATATGACGTCATAATGAACTGCGTGATGTGTACAATGACATCATAATGAATGACGTCATGAATGACGTCGATAAGTACGTCACGAACGCATATTTGAAGACGGTCTATGCGTTGTTGTACAAATTGTTTGCTTTTACTATTTAATAAATATTCTGTTGAATATTTTGAAACTAATTTGTTATAAAATATTCAACAGTTTCCCTGTACAGTTTTCAGGAAATTGATAGCTAGGGCATTTGGGGATCGATCAATCCCAACACGGCGATGTGTGGCGGAGCTTAGCTAGTGATGGGCGGGGCATAGCCAAAAATGGAAAAGTCCATTGTCTTATATAGAATTATGAAAGTAGCGGCATGCGCACATACATTATTATGATAACTACTACTTGTATTTGATTGGCTCCACCTAAATACTGACCAATCAAATCATATTCTGAAATTTTCTCATGGCGCCATATTTGCTAGATCGATCTGGTACTATCCAGATTAAAATGACGAATATACTAGTGGCTAACAATAACATTTGTATTTTGATTAAATCGTCAAAGTCTGATTCCATGCATGCTTTAGCATTCCAATCTTGTCTGACAGGTGCATGACTAAGTTTGTCCCATTCATTTATAAAGGGCAAGCTTGGGGTTCACTTTTACATCAAAGTGCATCATGGGTTGATCTCTGACCTGGCACACACCTGATGTCTCATTTGGTTTAAACAATTTCTTTTTCTTAGAGGGAGCGCAATAAGACAGGTCTTATAACCGCGTCTCCCATACAATTATATTAAAAAGTAAATGTCTCATGGTGTAACAAGAATGAATACATACATGTTACTATACTATATTTAACTACTTGGTGACATTATATTATACAATTATACTTATGATACACAATAGTGAATCTGATAAAAGTGCACATTCACAGTTGAATGCCCGATAACAAAACTATCCTAACTGAACACACACACCACCCCCACCCCCACCCCACCCCCAGAAGCCCAAAGTGGCTACCCCAGTGCAATGATAACGAAACAGAGCTCAGCACATGATGATTTCACCCCGCACAAACCATCAAAATTTTCAGTTGCTTAATTAATCTACGGACTCGTGTCTTTAGTTTAATTTCAGAACACCAAAAATCATATCAATCTATACGTAATAAAACCATCAAGACCTACCTCGACTCACTTCATCCAGGCCCACGATTTAAGCCTCCAAAAGTATAAAACAATTCCATCTCCAAGCACTCTGCCGCGAATAAGCACCCCTAAATCCTGTGTGTCGGGATAAAAGAACTAATTTATAATCATAAATCAGTCATCATGGGTAGTAGAGGTACCTGTGTGTTCGTGTTGGTCAATAGCTAGTGCTATTTCAAACTGGATGAATCCACTTAAGTATTGACGACATAATCAATTACGTCGCCTATAGGTTGGCGTGACAGTCTTAATTGGCGGAAATACTCCATCATAAATCTTAGGATTGGTCCGTCAAGCTGTACGAATTGTATGTTTTCGCTATTTAATAACTATTCTGTTGAGTATTTTGAAACTAGCTTGACTGGTTGCTGTCGCTTCCATAGTCATATATAGTGTCATACAATGGGGATCCTGGGAATCCATTATTTAGAGCATATAGATCGACCCCAAAGCATGGTCGGAACCTATCCATAATTGGGCGGGGCATATAGCCAAAGGTGGATTCATCAATTACACGGCATGGTGGCCACCTCGAGGTGCTTATGCACCGGTTGTTAATAGAATGTGATTATGGTTGACAAAAGATTGTCACTAGTCAAGGGGTCATCAGGAAGTGCCCTTACTATTAACCGTTTAGTGATCAAGATTGGTCATGGAGATCTCGGTCCTCTCACCAAAGACGTCCAACAGCAGCCCAGAGGAGACAATTAAAAAAAAAATTTACCGCTGGCGTGGGCGACTCGCTTAGCAAGGCAGTCAGTTCAGTGGCAAAATCTTCAAAGAATTGTCCCCTCCACGTCCGCGTATAGATGCTTCCCAAACTATCTGCAGGAGCCGTTTTCAATCCCATGACCCTTAATCCTTAAGCACACTAGCTAGCCAAAATATAGAAGCGAACCAGATTGAGAGGGTGATACATGGAGAAATATCGAAGAGAAGTCCATGGAGTGCCAGTGTACTAATGGTGCTTAGTAATCAGACTATTTTAGATTAGAGTTGAAGGATCATTTAAAGCGACTAGCTGAATCGATGTACTGGCAGAGAAGTTCTGATAGTTTAATATTAGTCTCTTCACTAGCATTGGTGCTACCGAATAAAAAATGTTGAACGGTTAGAGGTGTGGGAAAGATATGGTTTGAGATGAGATTATTTGAGAGAACGTCTCTTTGATCTGCGTAAAGCTGGCAATGAAACAAGTAATGTTGAATGGAATCATCAGCGTGCCCACAGTTACACCGACAAGAATCCGGCAGAAAGTTGTCGACTAAATGGCTGTTTAGGTTGCTACATCCGTTTCGGAGTCTGGCTAAGGCAATATTCGCTGGCCTTGGTCCTGTATAGTACCACAGTGGTGGAGGTTGTGTGTGGTTCATGGCTTTCAGCTTGCTTTTAGATTCTGATAATGTGGTAGCCATTCTAACGGGTTGTGGTAAAGCATTCCAGGAACGGATTGTTTCTGGAAAGAATGATCTATTATGGGTCTCAGTTCGGAATATGTATGGTGTGATGAGATTTGGATGACAGCTATTGTATGGATTCCGTCTTTGGGATAGTGGAGGAAGGTAATCATTCAGTGGTTCGGAAGTCATTCCATTTATAATCTTATAGAGCATAATTAGTCGGTGTGTTTTGCGTCTATGTGTCAGTGTTTCAAGTCCAGTTTCCGTATACAAATCATTAGTACTAGCACTTAGTGTAAGTCCGCTTATTGTTTCGAGTGCGTCCTTTTGAATGTTTTCCAGTCTATCCACAAGATATTGCGGTAAATTGTCCCAACCCACATCTGCATATTCTAGAGATGGCCTAGCGAAACTTGTATACATGATTTGGAGGCATTCCCGGTCAAGTATATATTTTAGGCATTTAAGTATGGGCAGTTTGTGTTGGACAATATGATGGATTCCGCATGGGATAGCCATTGGGCTCTACAACTAAACGTACCTCCAAGGTGTTTGGCATTAGTTTAGGGAGAGATTTATTTGAGTTTTTAAAAGTGACTGGGAAGATGGTAGGATCTGGGCGCAATGAGACGAGCATGAAGGCAGTTTTTGAAGCGTTAAATTCAACTAACCAGGACGTTGTCCATTGTGATATAACCAATAGATCGTGTTCTATGGCTGGGTTTTGTATTACCAGATTGTCAGAAATGACATAGAGGCAAGTCTCGTCAGTAAAACGTTTGATATTGTTTAGAATAGCACTAGGCATATCATTAACAAAGATTAGAAATAGTAGAGGTCCCAGGACAGAGCCTTGGGGCACTCCAGCATTCACAGAGAGTATAGTAGAGCTTTGCCAATTAAGAACTACTTGTTGGCTGCGGTTTTGTAGATAACTTTTAATCCATGATAGTAGGGCTCCCGAGATTCTCTAAAAGGCTGCGGTGCCAAATCTGGTCAAAGGCTTTTGAGATATCGAAGAAAATGAAAACGTTCATTTTTATTATCTTAGCTACGTTTTCTTTGTATTCCTGTTTAGCATTTTTGACAAGTAGGTTTACTAGATTCCTTTGTTGCTTAAATTCACCTATCTCCTTGTCTGTTTTGGTTTTCCTGCATTTCTTAAATAATTTTTCACTTAGCCTTATTTCGTGTCTTATTCTGTTAGTCATCCAGGATTTGTCACTTAGTTTGATGGTAACTACTTTGTTTGGGATGCTAGATTCGCCTGCAGTAACGATGTTTGTGGTGATCGTCTGACACCAGCTGTCGACGTCATAGTCTTCAGAAAGATGATTCCACGAGGAATTTACGATGGCATTTCTTAATTTGTCCCAGTCAGCATTGGCATAGTCCCATATGCGCCGTGTGTAAGGTTTAGGTTTGGATATGCTTGATGTAAGGGTCAAACACACCGAGGAATGGTCATTACAGAATGGTGCTAAGTCTATACTCTCGTTAACTATTTTGATGTTGTTGATAATAATGGGGGTCCAGTAGTGTGTTTGAGTCTGGCCTTGTTAGTTCTGTTATCAATTGGTGAAAACCCAGAGTGCTTATTATATCCCGAAGATGATGTCTCATTTATGAAAAATCCACGAATGGGTTAAGACGTAAGTCATAATCACATGCTTCTATTGTGAAAGGTAAAGAGAACCAGAAACTTAACCACATACGTCAGCTTGGGATAAATCAATCTTTGCTCTATGTATTAAAATAATGTCTTACAAGGAACATCTTACAAGGTATTGATGCACCGAATGCCAGCAAGTCTTTCTTAACATAGACCTGCATCAAATCCGTCAATACTGTGCAGACTTTTATATCCATTCCTGTAGAAACGACAGAGGTCTTACTAGACAGGCAACAACCAGTCAGTTAAAATACTCATTTGCCAAGGTTCAAAGTGCGCTAGGCTACGCGTTGCCCGAATCCAAAAATGTTGCTTGTTCAGACCCGGAAATAACTTTTTCAACGGTGTCCAACACGTTGCCAGGCACCAGCCACTTAGTACCGGACATCCAAAATTTGCTGCCTGTCAATACTAATCTACTTCACAGTGTTCTTTACTTGAACTTAATTTGTATGCAGACTCTTTTGCTGCACACTGAAATTACTGGAACTGTTTAAATCTGTACCTGACAAAATTTCAGGAACCAGCAAGACTGCGCCTGACATTTGTTAGTTTGGTACCTGACAGTGTCCTTGACAGGCACCTTATTTTCAGGCGTGTTGTTTAAACTGCAGGCTTCTGGACCTAATAAACCTTTTCAAATCAAGCATTATTCTCACATCGTATAATGAATAATAATAATAATATATGTGCATTCGTATCTCTACCTCTAATGGCCTCTATCAATCCATCCATCAATTCATCCATCGTGTTTGTTTGTTTGCTCATTCCTAGAATGAGCGATTGTCAAATAATATTAACATAGTTAAATCTTATAGCATTAAATGGCGCTATCACATCATCATTGCAAAATGACTCGGTTAGTAACATTTAACATTTTGTGTGTAACGCGGCAATGATACTTGGCTCTGGGGAATGCTCTTATATCATCAGTCATATTTAAAATTAGAACAAATTATAATAATGACGTAATAATGATGATATTAATGAATATTCATAACCGAAATGACGTCACAAAGGTTAAAGTCAGGGTGACCAGATCGCTAAGTTAATGTCAAGATCGCGATGATTGTCGAGGCTAGCTAATCCTCGCATCCCCTCAACTCCCATATTTGCACGATGGATGAACTCATGGAATGGATGGTGCTTTCGAGATATCCGTTTTCGGGGCCAAAAATATCCCAATGGAATGTATGTATGAGAGTTTGCCGTATGGATGTTTGAACTGCGACTACACGTATACATACTTTGCTACACTGTCATCATTTAGGTTCTGATGACGTCATGATTATGGCGTCAGATGTCCAGAGTAAAGGATACCGCACAGGACTCACGATTACCCGTTTCCCTTTATGTCAGAAATGACCTGTTGGTCAGAAGTTCAGTGTCAGAAATGATCACCAATGGATATATTGGAAGATACAAATGTCAACTCATATTTTCAAGGTTATACCGTAGGGTGATTGTTCATTCTTTCATTCATTCATTCATTCATTCATTCATTCATTCATTCATCCATTGCTCATTAGCTCACCTGGTCTGAATGGCCAAGTGAGCTTATGCCGTGGTGAGCATCTGCCTTCCGTCCCTTTGTCTGTTGTCAACCTTTTCTCGAAGCGACTCCTCAAGAATCGCTCGCCGATTTCAATTAGATTTGGCAGGAAGTATCCTTAGCGGATAGAAATCCGAATATGTTGAAAGGAAGCCGATCAGAATATTTGGTCGGTGGCCATCTTGGATTTTTCACATTTTTAGAAACGTCTTTAAATATCTTCTTTTCCAAAACCGCTTTGGGCATACATTGAAAATTGATGAAACATCCTCTAGCGAAACAGCTTAAACAAGTTTGTTCAAGGGAACTTGATTGGCCAAATGCTTTGACAGCCATCTTTGATGACCTAGTTTTCGCGAGAACGACTTCTTCTCCAGAACTATTGAATGGATTGGACCAAAATTCGGGAGATATGATTAGGGATCAAGGGACCATTAAAGTTTGTTCAAGGGAAGCTGATACGTGTAAAAACATGACTGCCATAGACCAAACAAAGTGTAGCCTGTTTGGTGGTCATGTTTGGAGGTCATGTTTGGAGGTCATGTTTGGTGGTCATGTTTGGTGGTCATGTTTGGTGGTCATGTTGGATTGTTTATTTGATGGCTTCTGAAGCCGACATTGATTTTCTATAGGTTTTTGTGTATGTTGATTTCAAATTTGCTACTTTTGAAGGTGTCGAATAAAGGGTTTGCGGGAATCTTGGATTGTTTTACTGCCAAAACTGAAATCTCCCATACTAAAGCAATAGGAAATTCAAAATGTTTTCTCATGAACCAACCGAACGATTTTAACCAAATTTTGATTGAAACATCCTTGAGTCATATGAATCCAAATTTTGTCAAATAAAGCCAAATAAAGCCAATCGCTCAATTTGGTCGGCAACCATCTTGGGATTTGGGCCAATTTTTAAAAACGTCTTTAAGAATCTTCTCCGAAAACGCTTGGGGGGATTGATTCTAAACGCATGAAAGATAAACTATAGCAACAGCTGAACCAAATTTTTCGAAGGAACTTGATTGGTTAAATCTTTTGACGGCCATCATGGATGAACTAGTTTTCGTGAAAATGACTTCTCCAGGACCGTTGAATGAATCTGGTCAAAATTTGGAAGATACGATGAGCGACTCAATGCCATTAAGGTTTAAAGTTGATATGTAAAAAATATATGGCAACCGTGGACCAATGAAAATGTATCATGTTCGGCGACCATATTGGAATTTTTTATTTGATTTTGTTTGTATTTAGACTTTGTTTAGATTTTTTAAATGTCCACATTCGAAACAGTCGGATATTGCAGTGCAGGACCACAGTTGGTGGCCACCCTGGATGAATTCCTGTTCTTGTTGCAATTCTAATCAAACCTCAGCGGTCTACTTATAGGTGGTGGTCATCATAGTTGAAATGCCTACGTTCAAGGTGAGCAATACCCTTCGGCCTCTTGTTTATACCCCGTTCACGTTCTTCAAAGAATGCATTCTCTCCCCGGGTCCATTGGTCAGTTAGCTAGTTCACCATCATTAAATCTACAAGTCTCTCATTCGGGCAGTCCTTCAGTCCACTACTGCGCCCAATAATTGATCAGGCCATTAGTTGGTCAGTCAGTCGGCAGGCTATCAGTCCATGGTAAGTCCGTCTCCGCCATCAGTCCATCAATTAGTCCATGAGCTATCAGTCAGTCAGTCAGTCAGACGGTGAGTTGGTTAGTTGGTCTAGCTACCGATCAGTCATTCGTTCGATCGATCAATTGGTCACTCAGTTGCTTAGTAGCTTGGTAATCAGTCCAGCAGTCAATCAGTCCGCTAGTCAACCAGTCCACTAGCCAGTCATTCCACTAGGCAGTCAGCCCAGTGATCAGTCAGTCACTCAATCTGCCGGTAGTTTGGCCGGTCGGATATTTGCTTAGTCAGTTAGCCAGTCGCTAGGTCAGTTGGTCGGTCAGTCGCTTAATCACTCGGTCGATCTGTCGATCGGTCGATCGGTCGTTAATTAGTTAGTTAGCTAGTTAGCTAGTTAGCTAGTTAGTTAGTTAGTGAGCTAGCTAGCTAGCTAGTTAATTAGTTAGTTAGTTAGTTAGTTAGCTAGTTAGCTAGTTAGCTAGTTAGCTAGTTAGCTAGTTAGTTAGTTAGTTAGCTAGCTAGCTAGCTAGTTAGTTAGTCGGTTAGTTAGTTAGTTAGTTAGTTAGTTAGTTAGTTAGTTAGCTAGCTAGCTATCTAACTAGCTAGTTAGCTAACTAGTTAGTTAGCTAACTAGTTAGTTAGCTAACTAGTTAGTTAATTAGTTAGTTGGTTAGTCAGTCAGTCAGTCAGCTAGCTAGCTAGCTAGCTAGTTAGTTAGTTAGTTAGTTAGTTAGTTAGTTAGTTAGTTAGTTAGTTAGTTAGTTAGTTAGTTAGCTAGCTAATTAGTTAGTTAGTTAGTTAGTTAGTTAGTTAGTTAGTTAGTTAGATAGTTAGTTAGTTAGTTAGTTAGTTAGTTAGTTAGATAGTTAGTTAGTTAGTTAGTTAGTCGGGCCAGTACTCAGTCATTCCATCACTAAGTTCATCAGTCTTTCTTACTCATCCTGATAGCAGTCTGGAGACATTAATAACCATGCTGATAAATCACGAGCTATTCACGAGAATTTTGTAATCGACTAACTTCTTCTCTATGTCACATTTCTCCCAGCATACCACAGCTGCGGTTACTCACGTGACGTGGTTCAAATAGCAACATGCTAATTAATTGTGAAAACATGTTAATGGTAAAAGCTGATGTTAAATGTACCAGCGTCTTTCAGTCATATTAATTTCATAATATTCAGCAAGTTTCATCTATAACATTGGGGAACCAATGTGTAGCGGATTGGAGGATTAAACCGGTTCAATATTTCTTACCGGAATCAGCTGTCGATACGACGACAGATAGAAGCTGTGTTAAATTGTTTGCATCGGCACATGATGACACTTTAAGTTCCGATATACAAGTATTTACTAGCAGTACTGGATGCCCGTTTACACACATTGGCCCAACCATCCCCCCCCCACCCGTTCCTATCCCGTGTATAACAGAACCGCCCAATCAGTCTGTCGATATGGGTAACACGCCTCACTCACGCGATCATCCAGTAATCATTGATAACTCTCAACCCATCTATCTATTCATTTACTTAGCCTAATCGGATGCTCCCTTTCCACGTCCATCTACCCACTCATCTTCATTCATGTTCCCTCTCTCACTCCATCTATTTATTCATCTAACAACACTACATCGACGTCGACCCCCCAATCAATCTGTGTACCCATTCACAGCACGTCCTCTCTCAATCTATTTACCCATTCCAATCTCTCAATTCAACTATCTATGTAACTAGCTACACCCTAACACACCCTCCCATAATCAGCCAGTTTATTCTCTCTACACCCATGTGTATTTAAAAGTTTTACCCACCATATACTCTCTCCAAATCTATCCACATATATACCCTCTCCCTCGCCCCTTACTCTCGCCCTCGCCTTCTGTCTCCCTCTCGCTCTCCCTCTCTCCCCCCCCCCCCGCCCACCCCCACCCCCTCCTCCTCCCTCCCGCCCTCCCTCCTCCTACCCTTCCTCCCTCTCTCCTTCCCTCCCTCCCTCGCTCCCTCCCTTCCTCTCTCTCCTCTCTCTCTCTCTCTCTCTCTCTCTCTCACGCTCACTCCCGCTCCCTCACTCCCTCCTTCCCCCTCCCCCCCCCTCTCTCTCTCTCTCTCTCTCTCTCTCTCTCTCTCTCTCTCTCTCTCTCTCTCTCTCTCTCTCTCTCTCTCTCTCAAGTATTTAACAATCATCACCATACCACGCCCATTCCCAAACCATCTACCACACCGTCCAAGCAGCCACTCCATTCTCTCCCTTTACCAATCCACCCATGTATATATCCACGAAGATTCGCCCAATACATCTACCATACAATCCCTCTCTATATTCATCCATCCATTTTTCTAACGAGCCTCGATCACCCCACCCGCCCAGCCCCTCTAATTCTCCCCGTGGCTTGTTTCAAATTCATCAGTCATTCTTTTGACAAGTGGATCTAGACTAGGCACCTAGCGAGTCTAATTCATCATATAGACCGCGATGAAAAATGAGCAGTAAAAATAGTGATCTTGTAGCATGAGGCGGGGAGAGAAGACATGAGAGATAAATCAGAGAACAAGTGCATCAACCTAAGCTACCACACCCACCCACACCATCACCTACACCCTCTCAAACTACCCCCACTTATCACCCTCCGACACCATCTCCCAAACCTGCTACACCCATTCACTAATACACGCACCATTGATACACACGAGGCATTTGTCACTCTGCATGTAGTGCGTCTATAGTACAAGGAACGAGCTATTATATCAGATGAATAATAATAATAATAATAATAATAATAATAATAAAAAAAAATAAATAAATAAATTTAAAAAATTAAAAAATAAGTAAATAAATATTTATAATTAATTAATTAACATTCTGCTGAAGGATTTTGTCACACTTTAGGGTATTTTCCCGCAAGCTCGCACCGTCACAGTTTCAGTCTTCGGTTTTCTTTATTCACCCAGGCCATTTACACATCATATGGAGGTATTATTATTATATATATTTATACTATGGAAGTAGTTCTTTGTTCTTATCGATTGCATTGTCGCTGTCGTTGTTGTTGTTGTTGTTGTTGTTGTTGTTGTTGTTGTTGTTGTTGTTGTGGTGGTGGTGGTGGTGGTGGTGGCTGTGGTGGTGATTATTGTAGCATATTGGTGCTGGTGCCGTGGCTGTTGCGTTGGTCGTAGTAGAGAGGCGTGTGTCCGAGGTGCTCCTAATGTCGTAGTTGTCGTTGTCGTTATCGTAGTTGTCGTTGTTATTGTTGTTGTTGCCGTCTTTTTTGTTGTTGTTGTTGTTGTTGTTGTTGTCGTCTTTGTTGTTGTTGTTGTTGTTGTTGTTGTTGTTGTTGTTGTCGTTGTCGTCGTTGTTGTTGTTGTTGTTGTTGTTGTTGTTGTTGTTGTTGTTGTTGCTGTTGTTGTTATTGTCGTCGTCGTCGTCGTCGTCGTCGTCGTCGTCGTCGTTGTTGTCGTTGTTGTCGTTGTCGTTGTTGTTGTTGTTGTTGAGCGGATCTGTCTTTTTTCTTTGAGAGCCGCAGATATTTGCATAACCTATTCAGATCGCAATCAGGCCTTGAGTTTTCTCTCTTGTGTTCTGCCTTACATAGTAATCAGGTATAAATTGTGTTCTTTCTTTTGTGTATCTTTCGCAGCAGAAAAGAAAATGTATTTCTGTTTCTACTACGTTACATGTATTACAAAGTCGTTCCTCCCTGTCAATACCCACCCACCTTTTAGATTCTATTGCGAGTTGATGGTTCAATGTTCTGAAATGACAAAAGGTTATAGCTTCTCTATATGGTAATATTTTAAAATAGTCTTCGAATTCAAATTATGTTTTTATTTCGTTATAGAACGTTAGCCGTGTTGAATCATTTATGAGTTGTGTCCATTTTTCTACATACTGATGCTCTAAAGCTTGTCTTCTTCGCTGAACTACCTGTTTTGCGTTTACAGTTTCTGCCAAAAATATTTCCGATTGCCCCGTTATTTCCAAAATGACTTTCACTTTGTTCATCCATTTAACTTGGATTTGGGTTCTTGACATACAATCTAGACACGTGAAGAAAAGCAGTGACGATAATTTCCCATAACATCCATTTACTAACCCGGCCCAAAATTATATCATGCTACATTGTATTTGGATGTCAAGTGGCATTCTTCCTAGTTCGCCATACACCATGACATTAGGTGTGCTCTTCTTTAGATTTACTATATATTTAAAAAATTTCAATTGACATGAATCTATTAAGATAGTGTTTTCGAAGCCCCATATTGCTGATCCATATAAAAGGATAGGCGCTACCATTGTTTCAAACAGTACAATTTGTTGATCTATTGGGATATCATGTTCTTTGATCTTCGTGATTAATGCATACATGGCTTTTGTTCCCTGTTACAGTTTAGAATTTTGCAACTTGAAAACGTGCCATTTGCCTTCATTTGAATTCCGAGATAGATGTATTCATCGACTATCTCAAGCTCCTGCCCTCCCATTAAGAACTTAGGTGGGTTGTTGATTTTTCTCTTGGACAATATCATTACTTTTGTTTTTATGGTATTTATTTGGAGCTTCCAATGGATACAATAATTAGGAAAAGTATTTAGTGGGTGTTGCAATGCTTCACCTTATCATATACATATAATTGCATAGGTGACGAATTACACTTTCTTTTTCATTGTTCAAAATTTAGCGCTGAAAGACAAAGACTTACTCCTTCTTATGACCCAATAACTCAGTAAAAAGGAAGCTAAAGGATTTCTTTCAATATACAACAGGCCAAGTCCCCACAAAATGTGTAAAATGCCAAGAAAAAAGAAGTCACCAAGTCTATTATTGCTGTTATTAATGTAATTAGTATTTATTTATTAACCTCGTGATAATCACTGTATATTTTCTCACTTTACTCTCCATAATAATTGTTATAAATATATACCCTCATATGCTGCCTCGGTAGCCTGAGTGTAATAAACGTGAAACTGAAACATAACCGTCCAAACGTTCTCAGGCGCTCACAGTTTCCAACTGTGAAAAAAGCGCCCTTGGTCTGCTCAATCATTCCTTCAAACTGACACGCTCTCGTGAAGTCATCCATTTGCTTAACATGTAGCAACACCGGTCAGCATCATCATAAGCATGGCTTGTAGATGTCAGTAACAACGACAAGACAGTGGCGTTTTAATGGCTTGTAAATGTCAGTAACAAGGACAAGACAATGGCGTTTTAATGGCCTGTAGATGTCAGTAACAAGGACAAGACAGTGGCGTTTAATGGCTTGTAGATGTCAGTAACAAGGACAAGACAATGGCGTTTTAATGGCTTGTAGATGTCAGTAACAAGGACAAGACAATGGCGTTTTAATGGCTTGTAGATGTCAGTAACAAGGACAAGACAATGGCGTTTTAATGGCTTGTAGATGTCAGTAACAAGGACAAGACAATGGTGTTTTAATGGCGTGTAGATGTCAGTAGCAAGGACAAGACAATGGCGTTTTAATGGCTTGTGGATGTCAGTAACAAGGACAAGACAATGACGTTTTAATGGCTTGTAGATGTCAGTAACAAGGACAAGACAATGGTGTTTTAATGGCTTGTAGATGTTAGTAACAAGGACAAGACAGTGGCGTTTAATGGCTTGTAGATGTCAGTAACAAGGACAAGACAATGGCGTTTTCATATTCATAATTCTAATGCCATTACGGAAACTTTTCAGAACATCAAGGAAGGTCGTGTCCCACAAAGACAGGCGTGAAGGGAACATTTTGGACTTTTTTTCACTCAAACAGGTAAAAGATGGCATAATTCCCCTTCTAGGATGACTGTACGTGTACTTTAGAAACAGTATTTCTAAGCATTGTTTATATTACACGCAACAAAGTCATAGGTGATGTCATCTGTGGAAGATTTTGCCTTACATATCTGGCATTGTTAGGGTCATTAAGGCAAGAGGCATGGGCATACAACGCAATCGTCTTATTTCTCTTGGTTTACTTAATTAAAGTCATGCATAAGATGAATTATATTAGTGTCATCACGTGGTCGCAATTTTACATTGAGAGAGAACATTGTATATGTTCATTCTCCTAACCGTCTCGCTGCTGCAAGACACACAACAATAATTTCAATGAGCAAAACATCTTCACTCGCTGAATATTTTTGAAACAATTTGACCGAAAGTTGTTGGTGGCTTAGCCACCAGCAACCTTCAGTCAACTCGTTTTCAAAATATTTATCAAATCTAAAGCTATAACCCTTAGAATGTGTCGTCTGCAAAAACTGAGCAGACAGTTACTGCGCATTCTATCACATTCATATAATCGCTACATCGCTGCCATGATGTCGTATTCACCTGAGCACGATGTTATCCCCACGTCTTGAAATAATTTAACAACACTACCTATTTAAATATGTAAATTTCATCTTCTTTATTGAGTAGAGGGTACATAATGTCCTGATCGTCATCAATATCTTCGAACCAAAATCTACTGTAATACATCGCTCCGCGCTAAATCTTCCTTATGCTGCCATTGCTTCTCTTATGAGGTACTATGGATCATAGTATTTTCAAGGATATTGCTCCTCAAATGGAAAGCAAATGACAACAATTCACAAAACACTCAAACGTGTTTGCAATGCAGAATGTTATTATGTATGTTGATGGTTGTAAGCTTGTTATGCTCAAGACGATTATATACAGATCATATGTAACAATATGTAACAATATGTAACAAAATGTAGTTAGCATCGTAAAATAAATCAATTATCAAATTAATTCACAAAATGTAGTTGACATCGTAAAATAAGTCAATTATCGAATTAATTCACAAAATGTAGTTGACATGTAAAATAAGTCAATTATCGAATTAATTCACAAAATGTAGTTGACATCGTAAAATAAATCAATTATCGAATTAATTCACAAAATGTAGTTAACATCGTAAAATAAGTCAATTATAGAATTAATTCACAAAATGTAGTTGACATGTAAAATAAGTCAATTATCGAATTAATTCACAAAATGTAGTTGACATCGTAAAATAAATCAATTATCGAATTAATTCACAAAATGTAGTTAACATCGTAAAATAAGTCAATTATAGAATTAATTCACAAAATGTAGTTGACATGTAAAATAAGTCAATTATCGAATTAATTCACAAAATGTAGTTGACATGGTAAAATAAGTCAATTATTGAATTAATTCACAAAATGAAGTTGACATGTAAAATAAGTCAATTATCGAATTAATTAATGCATACTTATCCATTAAAGTGATGTAACAATATGCAATGTCCTATGAACTCATCATTGCCTTGATTCCAGCGAAACAACTTTGTTTCCATTAAACTAACCTTGGATCCAGGTAACCTAATCAATGATTGCAAGATGTTCGCCGATGATACACAGGTGTTTGGCAATCCTTTATTATTTGATCTGCAAAAGGATATTGACAACGCTTACAAGTGGGCAAAAGATTGGCAGCTTACCTTTAACCAAGAAAAAATACATGTTCTACCATTAGGTACAAACAATCCAGGCCGACGATACAATACATTAGGAAATAGCTTAAGCTCCCCAATTACGTCCACTGACTGTGAAAATGATTTGGGGGTTTATATCGAATAATTTGATACACATATAAATACTATAGTTAAAAAAGCAAATTCTGTTTTAGGTGTAGTCAAACGCACTATAACACACACAACCAGCCACATTCTACTTACAGTATAGATCACTTGTGAGACGTGTCTTGGAATATTGCAATGCTGTATGGTCTCCCAAATACAAAAGACAGTCAATAACTCTGGAGAATGCACAGCGAAGGGCTGCGAAACTTATACCAAAAATCAAAGTTACGAAATGAAATTAAGATCACTAAACCTAACGTCATTAAAGTACCGCAGATTGCGTGGGGACCTAATTGAAGTCTTCAAGATCATTAAAGACAAATTCAACATTAATAGTGCAGACTTTTTTCAAGAACCTTACACAAATATAACACGAGGCCATCCATACAAGTTAAGAGTAGACCAGTGCAACGGAATTCTCTTTCCGCCCATACCGTTAAAGCAAAAGACTGTGAGGTTTTCGATTTTGACTACCACCAGAGCCGATAGCACTACCAATAAAACCACACTATCAAAATACAAACATACTATACAACAGGACATAAGAAGCCTAAGGCTTATGTCCTGAAAACACGATGATGATGATGATGATGATGATGATGATGATGATGATGATGATGATGATGGTGGTGGTGGTTGTGATGATGATGATGATGATGATGATGATGATGATGATGGTGATGATGATGATGGTGGTGGTGGTTGTGATGATGATGATGATGATGATGATGATGATGATGATGAAATAACGTTGGTTCCAATGAAATAACGCCGGTCGAGTAAAGTAGTTTTAGTTCCAGTAAGATAACCTTAATGGTTCCAATAAAATAGATTTACTTCTAATATGATAAGCTTGGTTTATAACAATACAATTGTATAATTAAAAGAAAATCTTTAATTCTAATTGTATACAGAATACTGGTAATATTGATTAATGTATGCTTGACTACAACATTGAAGCGAGTGTTGTTATGCAGCATTTCATGGACAAGCTATCTGTTAGTACAATGGAACTGTACACATTGATCAGGTCGTTTGTGGAGGTAAAACTGTCTGCCATTTTTTGTCCGTGAGTGAAGATTCAAATTCTAAACTCTTTATCCAGACCAAACATTTGTCAGCATCTGCGCATGCGACTTCGCTTCTAGACCAACCATTTGTTAGCATGTGTCCATGAGACTTGACTGACTAGTAATGTCTTAAATCTAATTCGTTTATGTCACGTTTTTATCTGATTAGAAATACCCTAACAAAAGATTCTATACGGCGTTTCGTGCTTCCTCCTGTGCCATTCTTTTTCCATTGCATACCTTCTCGGCACTGAAACAACCTCTTATATGCTGCTTTTGCTCAAGCTAATACTGACCGAAAACGCGGGACACGTGTGTAATTTAGGCCTACTCGGTGGTAGGTTTGCAATTCGCCCTGTACGTCGTATGTGATAATAGATATTTACGGAAACTGTTTGTCAGAAGATCAGTGCGTGGTGTCCTAATGGTCAAACCCAGAAAACTAATATGATCTGCTACTGCTATGCTTCAGATATCGGATTGTATTTAATTCTTTGACACATTCCTTTAACCAAATTAAGCAAAGAGAACTCATAGTGCCGACGTGTAAATCGTGTATGCTATAATTGACTGACCACACCAAGTGAGGCAATTACACAAACAATGCTGTTCGTGTTGTGGACCTGATACAAGAATATACAACCAATATTGTATATATCAGCGTATGCATAGTGAAGATTCGCATATGTTCGTACGTGTGCGAGCTATCGTTACGGTTCTCTATATATGCCATAATGCCAAGCAGAGCGTCTCACTGTGGAATTCTGGTATAACAAGTTTTGGTTGAAGGTGCAAAGAAGTGTCGGCTTGTATATGTCAAAGATGATTAGTGTATATGGAGGTTTGAGCCGCTCCTGACGCCTGGTGAGCCACAAGCTCGCTATTCGTTACCGTCTTAAGAGACAGCGAACCAATCCTAGCCCACTGATACATACCTCTTGCCTACTACAGCTCAACAAATACTTCTCTAATGTAATGCTACCTCTCTCTCTCTCTCTCTCTCTCTCTCTCTCTCTCTCTCTCTCTCTCTCTCTCTCCATTTCTCCCTCCATCCATCCATCTCTTCCCATTCCTCCCTCCATCTTTCTCTCTCTCCCTCCACCCCACCTCCCCCACACTCAGGATTATGGTGCGTATTGGTGCAACGTGAGTTCCACACACCCCCACTCCAACACCCACAAGCATCATTTCCTTCTCTCGATTTTCTTTCGACCGGAAAGTCGTATACGCTATGTTGTATAGTTTCGCATAAAACCATTATAAAAGCTAGCTAGGATCTTTGATGCTTACACTACGGGCCGTTTTTCATGGCTTGACGTTCCGCCGTGCAGCGTCTGACGAGAATGAATGTCCCTTCATGAGAAGTGGCACTTGTCGTTTTTAATGTGCATGTAATGCTCTTTTAATGTTTAAATTTAGACACGTCAAAAGCCAATGGGTAACTAAGAAAGCATTATCTTTACACAAACTGTATGCTCTCAAGGACCGCGTGTTACTAGTGTGTCTTTCACTCAAAATATCTCAAGGCAACCAAATAGGATTTCTTTGAAGATCCTACTTACATTAAAAAAACAAAGACAAAAACAAAGACAGATCTTCGAAAACTAATATATTATGCTTTATATATATAATAATTTCGCCGTGGCGCTTTAGTGTTAGCCTAGTGCTGTTGAAAGGAATTGACATTTTGACGTTATAATAAATGACGTCATGAATGACGTAGACAAGTTCGTCACGAACGCTTAATAGATGACAGACTAAGTGTTGTTGTACAAATTGTATGTCTTTAATATTTAATAAACATTCTGTCGAATATTTTGAAACTAATCTGACTGGGACGCTGTCAAATTAGTTTCAAGATATTCAACAACTTATCCGTATAGTTTTCTGGAAATTGATAGTCAGCGAGTTCATGGATCGATCGATCCCAGCACGGGAGAAGCGGTGGTGGAGCTTAATTACAGATAGATCGATCTCAGCACGGGTGAAGCGGTGGTGGAGCTTAGTTACAGATAGATCGATCACAGCACGGGAGAAGCGGTGGTGGAGCTTAGTTACAGATAGATCGATCTCAGAACGGGAGAAGCGGTGGTGGAGCTTAGTTACAGATAGATCGATCTTAGCACGGGAGAAGCGGTGGTGGAGCTTAGTTACAAATAGATCGATCCCAGAACGGGAGAAGCGGTGGTGGAGCTTAGTTACAGATAGATTGATCCCAGCACTGGAGAAGCGGTGGTGGAGCTTAGTTACAGATAGATCGATCTCTGCACGGGAGAAGCGGTGGTGGAGCTTAGTTACAGATAGATCGATCTCAGCACGGGAGAAGCGGTGCTGGGACTTAGTTACAGGTAGATCGATCCCAGCACGCGAGAAGCGGTGGTGGAGCTTAGTTACAGATAGATCGATCCCAGCACGGGAGAAGCGATGGTGGAGCTTAGTTACAGATAGATCGATCTCAGAACGGGAGAAGCGGTGGTGGAGCTTAGTTACAGATAGATCGATCTCAGCACGGGAGAAGCGGTGGTGGAGCTTAGTTACAGATAGATCGATCTCAGCACGGGAGAAACGGTGGTGGAGCTTAGTTACAGATAGACGGGCGTAGCACGGGAGAAGTGGCGGTGGAGCTTAGTTACAGATAGACTGGCGTAGCGCGGGAGAATCCGTGGTGGAGCTTAGTTACAGATAGACTGGCGTAGCACGGGAGAAGCGGTGGTGGAGCTTAGTTACAGATAGACGGGCGTAGCACGGGAGAAGCGGTGGTGGAGCTTAGTTACAGATAGACGGGCGTAGCACGGGAGAAGCGGTGGTGGAGCTTAGTTACAGATAGACTGGCGTAGCATGGGAGAAGCGGTGGTGGAGCTTAGTTACAGATAGACGGGCGTAGCTAAAACTGTATTCCTCCATTCCCGTCTTCCAAAGCAACAACATAACATCATTAACCCTTTAGCTCTCATATCAGCCCAAAACGCCTTCTGCGGTGGTCTTGAGAAATGTCAATTTGCAGACCAAGAGAAGACTATTTTTGAAAATTTACCACTGGAATGGCTGGCTCGATAAACGCGCCAGTGATTCCAGTGGTACATTTCCCAAAATAGTCCTCTCTTGGTCTGCAAGTGGACATTTTGTGTGAGAAAATTCAAATTTTCTTGAACAAATTCGAGGGTTAAAGGGTTAATAACCAGGGCACGACTAATTCCTGGCGATCTTTCAGAATCAGAGGATTCCTGGCGATCCTTCGGAATCAGAGGATTCCTGGCGATCCTTCAGAATCAGAGGATTCCTGGCGATCCTTCAGAATCAGAGGATTCCTGGCGATCCTTCAGAATCAGAGGATTCCTGGCGATCCTTCAGAATCAGAGGATTCCTGACAATCCTTCAGAATCAGAGGATTCCTGGCGATCCTTCAGAATCAGAGGATTCCTGGCGATCCTTCAGAATCGGAGGATTCCTGACGACCCTTCAGAATCAGAGGATTCCTGGCGATCCTTAAGAATCAGAGGATTCCTGGCAATCCTTCAGAATCAGAGGATTCCTGGCGATCCTGCAGAATTTGAGGATTCCTGGCGATCCTTCAGATTCAGAAGATGTGATTTAAATGTTTTTAAGTATTAAATAAAGCCAGCTACAAACGTCTAAGAACCATCTAGATCAGATCTCTGTGGCGACCGCTTACACAAAAGTTGCCCACAGAGCTGGATATCGGTTATTAGAGACAACACTCTAGATCCTATGTCATGGTTGATAACCTTGATCAGACACAACACTATAGATCATATGCCATGATGGATAAAGGTGTACAAACACAATAATTTAGATCCTATGCCATGGTGGATAAAGGTGTTCAAAGACAACAATATAGATACTATGCCATGGTGGATAAAGGTGTTCAAACACAACAATATAGATACTATGCCATGGTTGATAACCTTGACCAGACACTGCGGCGTGTGTACTGAGTCATGGTTGATAACCTTGTTCAGACACTGCAGCGTGTGTACTGAGCCATGGTTGATAACCTTGATCAGACACTGCAGCGTGGGTACTGAGTCATGGTTGATAACCTTGATCAGACACTGCAGCGTGTGTACTGAGTCATGGTTGATAACCTTGATCAGACACTGCGGTGTGTGTACTGAGCCATGGTTGATAACCTTGATCAGACATTGTGGCGTGTGTACTGAGCCATGGTTGATAACCTTGATCAGGCACTGCAGCGTGTGTACTGAGCCATGGTTGATAACCTTGATCAGACACTGCAGCGTGTGTACTGAGCTATGGTTGATAACCTTGATCAGGCACTGCAGCGTGTGTACTGAGCCATGGTTGATAACCTTGATTAGACAATGCGGCGTGTGCACTGAGTCATAGTGGTGCATTAATTGTAACAAACATTTATTAGCATGTAATCACCGAGATGGTGACACCGAGTATGTGATTACATTATCAATCTTTAAGCTATCGTATACCAATAAAACCACCAGATTAGGCTAGTAAAATGCTCAGAGTTCTGCTGTTAAGAGCCGCTCTGCAGTCTTGCATCAACGTCAAAATTCCCTTTATGTACCGAACTAGCCAGGTAATACATTTTAGTGGAGCCGTGCTCGTCGAGTCGATAGTTTGCAGCATGCTAGGCTAGTTATCTGTAAATCAAGTTGGCTGATAGTTATTGCTACTTATAGCAGCAAGACCATTCGGTCGAAAATCATTGCGGAAACAATTTTCACTCAAATTGTTCTCAAAATAAGCTGCAATCTAGTAACACTTACAGCAGATATTTCGAGCAATTTGATTGCCAGTCGTTGCTGACTAAGGCAGCAACAACTTTTGTCAAGTTATTCTAATAATACCCATTTCCTGGCTTTCAGTTTTATTAGCTATGGATCCTTCTACACATTTGTAATGAGAAGCCATTTCCTGCATTCTGAAGATGATAACAGAACAGATCTTCCTTTTGCTTTTAATGATAGATATCTGCATATAAGGCAACTTGGTGATACAGCGAACGTTTTAAGGTGCCTATCAATAATGTTGGCCTCTTGGCCCCAACGATGGAGTCGCTCTTGTACTGTCACGTAGGCTGTAGTCCGTAGGTGATATGATAGGATTCTTGATGCATAAACTGTGAAGATATGCTGTCATGTTGCAAGAGATACTCTGTTCAGACTTAGAAATAGAATTATGTAGAATTTGGAAAGAATGTGAAGATGTGGCCTGGTTCCCTCTGTAGACCCAAGCCCGGCGACAGTGACCTCTGACCTCAGACCTCACTCTCATCAACACTGCAGCTGGCAGATATGAAGGCCATTTAAAATTGTTTGCATATATATATATAAATATATATATATATATATATATATATATATATATATATATATATATATATATATATATATATATATGTATGTATGTGCGTGCGTGCGTGCGTGCGTGCGTTCATGCGTGCGTGCGTATGTGCGTGAGTGCGTGTGCGATTACTGTATTCCGTGGCTGTAGTAGGTCATTTTGCCGGTGGGCGGACTCAAAATTTCAAGGGAGTTAACT
Organism: Chaetoderma sp. LZ-2023a; assembly: GCA_034401795.1. Taxonomy (NCBI): domain Eukaryota; kingdom Metazoa; phylum Mollusca; class Caudofoveata; order Chaetodermatida; family Chaetodermatidae; genus Chaetoderma; species Chaetoderma sp. LZ-2023a. Next base: position 3,114,702 of record CM067362.1, read on the forward strand.
CTTGAGAATGGACTTACTCCGCCCCCTACCAGCAGGTAAGTACTGCCCTGTCGTGGGGCTTGGCCACGTGCCCCCCCCCTCCCCCGCCCGCCCCCTCCGGTGACAACCCCCCCCCCCCGATCCGCCACTGATATCCCACAGCTGCAATCAGTCGTTCTCCACTTTTGACCAATGTGTCTTGTTCCCAGTTAAAATCTTTAGCTTCTTCGGGTCTAACATGGATGTAGGCTCGCCGCGAGTGTTGGGTAGTGAGAATGGACCTTTCCATTTTTAGCTATCCATCTCTAGGTAAGCTCCACCCACAACTCGTTCGTGTTGGCATCGATCGATCTCTGGACTCCCTGACTATCAATTTCTAGAAAACTATACAAGCAAGCTCAACAGCATGTTTATTAAATAGTAGAGACATACAATTCTTACAACGTGTTGGACTATTAAGAGTCGGGCCTAATAATAATAATAATAATAATAATAATATTTTTTAATGTGCGAGGGTAAATCGTCAGTTGCCTGATGTTAACGAGGCACTCAAACATATATACACTATGTACAATAATATATAATATACACAGAATGTTTGTACAAATATCGAAAAATACAAAATACAAAAATTGCTGCAAGATTAATAATAAGAAAAAGAATAGCATTATTATATTTTATATTATGATTGCCTACTTATATCTACGGACTTACACGCAGACACTCACGCACACAATTACGCGAGGATGAACGTACGCACGCATACACAACGGACAGACATGTAGACAGACAATCTACCTCAAACGCATTCTTTCTTCCAGGCATTTTTACAGTTAAGCTGTTCACTATTTTAAAACTAATTTGTCCGGACTGCTGTTGTTGCGTATGGCAGCTTAGGCCGTGTTCTTAGTGGATAATTAATCAGGAATAACGGCTTACTGATGTATGGTGTTATTCCGGATTGGCTCCAGCGTGAACACGACCTTAAAATGTAAGGAACTATTCATACATTTGGCGGGGACTTGTTCATTGTTCATGAAGGAGCTAGATACGTCATTTTATGAATTTATTTGAATGTGACGCCATACTACATGTGACTTATACACACCTGCATGCCCTTGTGCACACATGTGGGTACCCATTTATGTACAATTAAATAATAGCGTTAGCTACGCTCTATCCAACATCAGCTTGAGTTGGGATCAATCGAATAGGTAGGGCCCCTAACTCCGTAAATCTGTATCTTTATTTACATAAATATATACCTTTATTGTGGTGTAGGTATGTTGACTGAATAATTTGAAACCAATGTGACAGGATGTATTTGCTGCCCATGGCAGTAGATGCGCCTAGTCAAATTGGCTCCAAATTATCCAACAAAAGGTTTATTAACAGTAAATACATACACTTCGTATAGTCTGACCGACTATTAAGCGTTCTTGACTGACTAAGAAGGTATTCATTGTTTAGTTTATTGTGACGTCAACCTTGATGTGACGAAATTGATTATGACGTCATATATTTGTTTAAAACATTGTATAGTAATTGATTATAACGTCATATATGTGATTAATACATTGGATTCATTAATTGGAAGAAATTGATTATGACGTCATATATTTGATTAATACATTGGACCGAAATTGATTATGACGTCATATATGTGATTAATACATTGGATTGGATTCATTAATGGTATAAGAATTGTTTAGCGGTTTCAAAATGGCTCAGTGATACATCATATAAGAAATAGACATAGTTCTATTTTGAAAATTCCAACAATTAATTATAAACTAAAGATCTATATCGATGTAGTCTAATCTCTAGAAATGATAGAGAGAGAGAGAGAGAGAGAGAGAGAGAGAGAGAGAGAGAGAGAGAGAGAGAGAGAGAACTGGAG